>MUZC01004564.1:317391-348181 GCA_002072015.1 Radix auricularia | reverse complement strand
TCATGGTTTAGATTCAAGGTGTAGATTCATGGTTTATATTCAGGTTGTAGATTCATGGTTTATATTCAGGGTGTAGACTCATGGTTTAGATTCAAGGTCTAGACTCATGGTTTAGATTCAAGGTGTAGATTCATGCTTTAGATTCAAGGTGTAGATTCATGCTTTAGATTCATGGTGTAGACTCATGGTTTAGATTCAAGGTGTAGACTCATGGTTTAGATTCAAGGTGTAGATTCATGGTTTAGATTCAAGGTGAAGACTCATGGTTTAGATTCATGGTGTAGATTCATGGTGTAGATTCATGGTTTAGATTCATGGTGTAGATTCATGGTGTAGACTCATGGTTTAGATTCAAGGTGTAGATTCATGGTGTAGATTCATGGTGTAGATTCATGGTTTAGATTCAAGGTGTAGATTCATGCTTTAGATTCATGGTGTAGATTCAAGGTGTAGATTCATGCTTTAGATTCATGGTGTAGATTCATGCTTTAGATTCAAGGTGTAGATTCATGGTTTAGATTCAAGGTGAAGACTCATGGTTTAGATTCAAGGTCTAGACTCATGGTTTAGATTCAAGGTGTAGATTCATGGTTTATATTCAGGTTGTAGATTCATGGTTTATATTCAGGGTGTAGACTCATGCTTTAGATTCAAGGTGTAGATTCATGCTTTAGATTCAAGGTGTAGATTCATGCTTTAGATTCAAGGTTTATATTCAGGTTGTAGATTCATGGTTTATATTCAGGGTGTAGACTCATGCTTTAGATTCAAGGTGTAGATTCATGGTTTATATTCAGGTTGTAGATTCATGGTTTAGATTCAGGGTGTAGACTCATGCTTTAGATTCATGGTGTAGATTCATGCTTTAGATTCAAGGTGTAGATTCATGGTTTATATTCAGGGTGTAGATTCATGGTTTATATTCTATATTCAGGGTGTAGACTCATGCTTTAGATTCAAGGTGTAGATTCATGATGTAGATTCTACTATGATCGACTCAGCCAAAAATATCATCTATATAAACAAATTTTGTCTTAAGTCAACTTAGTGTTATTTTATGACTACAACTAATACCAAAACAGTCATATGTAACCCAAACCACATCTTTACAAACACAGACACTTAACAGTTAGTGTAACTTAATGGACATAGGACAAGACTTATGCTAGCAATCATATACCAGTGTATAATGAACTCATATAAAGACATACGCTAGCAATCCCATATCGACCAGTGTATAATGAACTCATATCAAGACTTATGCTAGCAATCACATACACACTTAACAGTTAATGTAACTTAAGGGTGGCCTGACTTACGCTGTGGTGTACGGGAACTCATGTTCCCTGGCCTCCCCTGCCCGGGGGCCTGCTGAACCTGCACTTCTTGAAAGTTACCCCCCCTGCCTGATGTTCCTTGTGGTCTCCTCGCTGTGCCTGGGTTATGGGACGATGGTTGTGGTGAGTCTTTCTTGGACGCCCCACTGCCCATCACATCTGGGCAGAGCTGCGAGCAAATAAAAGCATCAGTTACAATCAATCTTTGATGATTTCAATCAATGTTGTTAATAGACGCTGAAATGACATTTTCAAGCGGTTTTTTTTTTTTGTTGTTGTTGAAATTTTCTACCATACTTTATGAAACTTAGACTTCAGTAAAGAAACCATTTCTTGATCAAATATCATAGACATGAATGAACAGAAGATCTCTTAATCAGAGGCGTCACTAGGGTTGGTGTCACCCGGGGCGGTAGCTCATGGTGTCACCCCCTCACGACTTAAACCATGCATCGACACCGAGTTTTCCAGTGCCAAAAAACGGGAAACATACATAATTTTAAGTTATGGTTTCACCCCCCTGATGGTGTCACCCGGGGCGGCCGGCCCCCACCGCACCCCTTAGTGACGCCACTGCTCTGAATAACTCACAAACGGAATCCTGTTGGAGGTTTGACATTAACTCAATGCCAATAACGACAACTCCTTCTACACCAATCACAGCTCCTCCGACAAAACAAAAACCTCCAGCAGCACTACCGACAATCCTCCTACAATTCTGACAACTCCTCCGACACTACCGACAACTCCTCCGACACTACCGACAACTCCTCCGACACTACCACACCACCGGTGCCAAGTTGTATAATCTTCTCATGATTTTCCCTTTGGTTATCTGGGCAATGAGATTGCTTCATTCAAAATGAACACAATCCTCACACTGTGATGCTAAAGAATTATAACCAGTTTTTTCAAGGACCCATGGAAAGTTTTAAGAATCCCAAAACGGATCAAGGATTTAGATTTATGAATCGATGGTCCCTACGGACTCGAGACAAATGTCTTAAGGCTGTCAAGTCACAACACGGTCGTAAAATGTGACACATTAACACAACACAGTCGTGATATGTGACACATTAACACAACACAGTCGTAAAATGTGACACATTAACACAACACAGTCGTAAAATGTGACACATTAACACAACACAGTCGTGATATGTGACACATTAACACAACACAGTCGTAAAATGTGACACATTAACACAACACAGTCGTAAAATGTAACATATTAATTAACACAACACAGTCGTAAATTGTGACACATTAACACAACACAGTCGTAAAATGTGACACATTAACACAACACAGTCGTAAAATGTGACACATTAACACAACACAGTCGTGATATGTGACACTGACACATTCAGAACTTAATCGGGATCTGTGACACATTAGAGTCGTGATCTGTGACACATTAGAGTCGTGATCTGAGACACATTAGAGTCGTGATCTGTGACACATTAGAGTCGTGATCTGTGACACATTAGAGTCATGATCTGAGACACATAAACATTACTGGTCATCTCAAATATCAACTTCATGCTAATAGGGACTTGACAACTCAAATATCAACTTCATGCTAATAGAGACTTGATAACTTAAATATCAACTTCATGCTAATAGAGACTTGACAACTCAAATATCAACTTCATGCTAATAGAGACTTGATAACTCAAATATCAACTTCATGCTAATAGAGACTTGATAACTTAAATATCAACTTCATGCTAATAGAGACTTGATAACTTAAATATCAACCTCATGCTAATAGAGACTTGATAACTTAAATATCAACTTCATGCTAATAGTGACTTGACAACTCAAATATCAACTTCATGTTGATAGAGACTTGACAACTCAAATATCAACTTCATGCTGATAGAGACTTGACAACTCAAATATCAACTTCATGTTGATAGAGACTTGACAACTCGAATATCAACTTCATGTTGATAGAGACTTGACAACTCAAATATCAACTTCATGTTGATAGAGACAGGTACTATCTGATTTAAATAATGCAGTAAATCAGAGGTGATTGAACTATGTCTAGAGCTGCGGCGTGAGTTTTGTGTCATGCCATCAATGGTGGAGTATGAGAATGTGGACATTATTTATGAAAATTTATGGTGAAGTATGGCAGTGAGATATCACAAAGACACACCAAAGCGTTTGGTCAAGGAATTCCTCCAGGCAGTGGCGTCACTAGGGGGTGCAGTGGGGGCGGGCCGCCCCGTGTGACACCATCACAAGGGGTGAAACAAAAATGTAAAATTCTGTATGTTCCCGTTCCTCGGCACTGGAAGACTCGGAGGAGTACTATGGGGCAAGCATTGGAGGGGGGGGGCTGTTGCGTTCTGGGTTCTGGATATAATCTTATTAAGACAGACTCTTGTCAAATATAATATGTTCTTTATTGTGGTAGAAATACACGTATATATCCTTCACTATCTGCATTACACTGAAGTCAATACAGCCATCCAGACATCCAATTCTAGGCATACAGGCTCAAAGTGTTCACAGTGTTCGAGCAACCTCGATAACACAATGTCTCAACAAGCACAGCCCTGGCCTAACGTCCACACGACTCTCAGACGTTCTCTTGACCCTTTCGTTTTCTCGACTCCCACACACTACACAGTTCCACACTATTTATAGCTCTTGCGCGCACTCTCAAGTCATTGCCTGACATTCAAAAGTCCGTCAACTGAACACCGTTCAAACATTCTCACAACAACTCAGTGACAGTGATTCTCATACCTTGACAGGGGGCGTGACATAATGAGCTACGGCCCCAGGTGACACCAACTATAGTGGCACCTCTGCCTCCAGGTATTTAGTATTTAGATGGTCCGAAATTTTGACACCCACAGTAACTGCTCCTGTGTAACGTCAGACAATGCTGAGTCGCAGCAAGGACGGCCATTAAAACCCGTGTGAATTAAGTTACATATCAGCACGGACGGGCATTAAAACCCATGTGAATTAAGTTACATATCAGTACGGACGGCCATATAAACCCGTGTGAAGTAAGTCACGGTGGCAGCACGGACGGCCGTTAAAACCCGTGTGAATTAAGTCACAGTCACAGATCAATACTGTTGAAATCGTTTTCGCCTGCGGAAAGTCACTGATGTCGCCTTGTGCCAATGGGAGAAATTGAAATTCTTTTATTTATGGCCTGTCGTTATTAGCACCTCGGCGCACTGACTGGTCTTCATAGGGGACTGGTGGGAAATCACAGCGCTGAAGTCGGGTGTCGATTTACAAGCATGCACTGATATATTGATGACATGTCATCACGTATGGATGGCACAGAGTGGCATCATTGAACTTCCGGACAAGGAGAGATAGCGCGAAAGCCTGAAAAATACCATTGGAAGAGATGTGTCTTGAATGTAGTTTCGAAAGTGTGAAAGAGATTTTTTTATACGGACGAGCAACAAAGCCCGCCCTAGGACGTTCCGCCGTCGTTTCGGTGTCATGTTTTACATCCCCTCCAACCACCATCTCAACCCGGCCATAAATGTGTATCACGTCGAAAATACAATTGATTATAGCTATAATAAATAATCAGTAAAAACAAAGTTTTTTTTTTTAACAATAAATCCAAACGCATACCGCTCCAAAAAAAAAAAAAAGTATTTACAAAACAAACTGTAATTAAAATAACTCGTTTTGAACGTCCACTAAATTTTTTAAAATTATGTAAAATATTTTTAATTTTTTTCTCCGCTAGTGATTGGCTGTAGGAGTCTGTAGGAGTTTGAGGGACCAATCGCTATCAAGGACCGGACAGAACGGACAGAACGGACAGAATATTGCTTTTTATTATTATAAGGTGTGTATTAAGGGATGATTCTGTTGTTTGAGAGATCAGAAATTGAAAGATCGTTCACCGAGAGTTTTTGCGCGTAGTTTTAGGAACAGAATGAATACGCGTGCCTGCGGGAGAGCGAAGATGATGACAGGGTTGATAGACAAAGAGAAGTTCGGTAATAAAGATAGGAAGATCAGGAGAGGTGTTGGCAGAGAGCAGACAGTTCGTAGTCAATGTTTGCTTGCATGGCGCGCCTAAAGTTAATAGAGCGAATCGGCGGAGCAACATGATCAGCTTTAAGCGTTTAGAACCGCTGAGAGAGATGAATAATTGACTAGACGCTAAAAGCAGTCTCTAATGATATCCACGGTGTTTGTTGATATTTAAATAAGTTTCTAATGTCCGAGGTTGAGCTGTTTAACATCTCTGACACTTTGGACTCTGGGAAAAAAACACCACAAACTAAGTTCACATCAAATATAATATGAGTTGATTGGGGGTGGGGGTGCGCCTTATATCTAGGATTCGAAATTATACATTTAATTTAAATGATTCTCAAACTTTTTTAAAAGGCATCCACCATGTTGGGAAATACTAGGTCTCAAATGTTGAGACAAATGTACCCCCTAAGATTCGTTGGTCCGTGTGCAAAGTTTTTTTTAAAAAACAACACCAACTCGTTTTCAAAGTTCCACAGCATCCATTTTTGTGTGCAATGTTCTATAAAATTTGTTGCTCGGTAATTCTAACAGATAGCACCAGTGGGCTTGACCGGAACAGGACGTCGTCCAAGCAGTTGGCTGTGGTGTAAGTTTGACCAAAGGAAGATCCATGCACTCCGTGACCTGGGACTGTTAGAACAAAAAGTCCCATCCAAATATACAAATACAAGCTTTTTCGGAATAACGACTTTGCGAGCATCTGCGCTATAATTTAAAAACAACAAACAAACAAACAAACAACATTTGTGTACACCACCCAAATTTACTGTGTACATGTAAACGAGTGTACTACACTGGGAACTCACAGGTTTGCTGTGCATATGGAACACCACTTTTATGTGTGTACATGGGTCGCACTGTATCTTTAAACCACATAATGACCTTTAGTAACATATTTCACGCGGGGCCACCTTGTGTCAGCAGACCACATACAAGTATCCGACACATACACCCTACAACGACGCACAGTATGCCATATCTACCAACACAGTGCATCTCAATCAGTAGTGTGTGCGACACGACGGCATTATCGGAATCTCTCCTGATATCCTGTTAATAAAAGACTGTCCCGTAGATAATTTTAGAATATATATTCTAGCTTTTTTGTTTTTAAAGGAGTTTTGGACAAGTTTGAAATAAGCGACAGATGACATTGTTACAAATTGTAAATTGTTGTCTAATGCAGGTGTCGAAAAATTATAGTTAACTGTGCTCGTTGACTCGATTACTAAGTTTAGAAGATCTAGTGCACTGTTTCTCAAGCGCTTCCAAGTGATTACAAGCTTAATAAAGTTACAAAAAAGTGCTAAAATAAAATGGATGCTTGAAAGTAAAACTCAAAAACTAGATTTTTTAAATGCAAGATCTTTGGTGACACCCTGGCAGTCACATGCTATAAATTGTTAAAGGGAGCCTAATTCAAATATTTAGAACCCTCGTACAAGACTGACACACCCTCCATTGTATTATCCTTTGCCACAGGTAGTCCTATGTGACAGACAAAATAAGTAAAAGGGAACCTACACAAAAATGATAGAGTTGTCGTGGTCACTAAGATTGGTCGGGGTCAGATAGAGGGGTAGGGGTCAGATAGAGTGGTCGGGGTCAAATAGAGTGGTCAAAGACAGTTAGATTGGTCGGGGTCATATAGAGTTGTCGGGGTCATATAGAGTTGTCGGGGTCAGATAGAATGATCGGGATCAAATAGAGTGGTAGGTGTCAAATAGAGTGGTCAAAGACAGTTAGATTGACCGGGGTCAGATAGAGTGGTAGGGGTCAAATAGAGTGGTCAAAACAGATTAGTCGGGGTCAGACAGAGTGGTCGGGGTCAAATACAGTGGTCAAAGACAGTTAGATTGGCCGGGGTCAGTCAGATTGGCCGTGGTAAGTTAGAGGTTAAGGACAGTGAAATTTTATCGAGCTCCAAACAACTGTACAACTTGGTTGTATCGACAGCGGCAACCAACAGTACCACTGGCTGGTATCGACAGCAGCAACCAACAGTACCACTGGGTGTATCGACAACGGAAACCAACTGTACAAATGGGTGGTATCGACAGCACAACCAACTGTACCAATGGGTGGTATCGACAGCGGCAACCAACTGTACAAATGGGTGATATTGACAGCGGCAACCAACTGTACCCCTGGGTGGTATCGACAGCGGCAACCAACTGTACAACTTGGTGGTATCGACAGCGGCAACCAACTGTACAAATGGGTGGTATTGACAGCGGCAACCAACAGTACCACTGGGTGGTATCGATAGCGACAGCCAACTGTACAACCGGGTAGTATCGATCTTTCTCTCTACATTAACATTTGCCCATAAACAATTGGCCCAATACTGGCATGAAAACCGCGACTGTGTCCCATTGTAATTATGGTGACCAGTACAAACAAAATGTCTCGATCTGTTATCACCAATGAAAGCGTTGAGAAGAATGACAATGGCGTGGAAGTGCAGGCGTAAAATGATGCGTTATGGCAGCAGCAATCAGGGGCAAAAACACCAGTTGAAGCCGTCACTTCCCCAAGGCCACATTATTACTCTCAATTATTGATGGGTTAAGTCAGTGGTGGCAAACCTTTTGCCCAACGCCAACATTCAACCAAAACCCATTTAGTTATAGCGAAGTGCTAACATTCAACCAAAACCCATTTAGTTATAGCGAAGTGCCAACACTCCAATGAAACCCGAAGATGGGAGTTTGGCTTAGCTGGTTTGGTTAAGGAAGTAATATTTTACTCGCGTGCCGGCTGATGAGGCTCTGAGTGCCGACTGTGGCACGCGTGCCATAGTTTCTCCATCACTGGCCTAGGTTGTCAAGAAGACCCGCCTCTTGCTGAAACTGACCCCCCAGTGGCTACCCTGGATGACCAATCGATCATCTCTAATTTGCTAAGGTTGTGCCCCTTTGGTTGGACCGAGAAGTCTATTTATTTTAGACTCACCATGACTCTTCTTTTAGTAAACATAGCAGCAAGGTCACTTAAGACGTGGAACAAAAGGATTGAATACAAACATATATATACAGACCAAGCTCTGAACCAAACAGAGCAATAGCAGTGAAGGCGCCTGACTTTAAGTCTTCACAGGACAGAGGTTAACAGTGGCAGTTCCTTTCACGGTCTATTTAAGGAAATTTAAAATGTTAAAAACCAAAATAACATCTAGCGAAATAAGACGTGCATAATTGGAGAAACCAAGACAAATACGGTAGTCTGCTGGTGGAGAAACCAAGACAAATACGGTAGCCTGCTTTAAGGCGGAGAAACCAAGACAAATACGGTAGCCTGCTTTAAGGTGGAGAAACCAAGACAAATACGGTAGTCCGTTTTGACAACAAAAAAACATCCCCGTTCGATTGAAATCGATTTAAAATAATAAGATTGATTTTATTGTCCGAAACGCGATAGTCAGATAATCGAATACGCCACCCAGGATCCATGGAGCCAGACTCAAGATCTTTCTACTCAATAACCTCCACCATCGACATCAGAGCCAACACATCAACTGTATTGACTGTGGAAATGTGGGGTGGGAAAGCGGGACTTATCAATAGCTGGACTATTAAAGGGGAAAAAATGACCTCTTGCCGATAGTTCTGAGAACAAAGAAAATTTAGTAGTTAGATAGAGATTTAACACTTCACTGAGTTGTCCATCGTACGGCCCGCGGGATGGTTTTGGTTCCCATATCTCGGCTTCTTGTCTTATCTATACATGTGCTCCTTCTATACAGAAAATTATTGCGTCCATAGACCACGCCGGTCTGTTGGCAATTGATGCAGCTATGTGGGTTCTACGCATTTACCCAGCTGTCTTTACTTACGGGAACAAAATCGTGTCTTCACATGGATTCGAACCCGTGCAATCAGTACGTCAGCCGAGCGCGCATAAAACTCGACCACCGCGAATTTATGATGTCGTAAGTAACGATTTGTAACAATTATTAAAAGTTCTCGTTGAAAATCTAAATAACACTGGAATGTCTCCTTTATATGCAATCTTTTAACAAACTACACAAAAAT
This sequence comes from Radix auricularia, assembly GCA_002072015.1. Taxonomy (NCBI): domain Eukaryota; kingdom Metazoa; phylum Mollusca; class Gastropoda; family Lymnaeidae; genus Radix; species Radix auricularia. The sequence goes on along the minus strand of MUZC01004564.1, from coordinate 338,766 downwards.
TAATATAAACATAACAATGATCGAGTGGCTTGCACAATCTGCTGCCATGGTGACAGTTTCAAATCTCAGTGAAGGCAGGGATTTGTTGCTGGGGCCAAGGGTGTTCCTGATTTATAATAATAATAAAATGATAATTTATATAGCGCTGTATCCCAGCCAGGAGCCAGGCTAACAGCGCTTTACATGGAGATAACACTACATATATTAATTAAATAAACATTCATACCATACTAACTACATAAATGACAATACATAGTACATCAGCTATGTTAATCATTAAAAGAAATGTTGTTTCATTAATTTTCAAAATAAAGTTTGAAAAGATGTGTTTTAAGTGCAGTCTTGAAGGACTTAGCAGTTGAAATGCTACGGAGGTGTAATGGAAGAGAACTCCATTGTTAAGCTGCACAAAAAGAGAATTACCTTTCGCCAAATGTTTTAGTTCTTGTCTTAGGAACACAGAGAATGCGTGTATCTGCAGAAGAGCGTAGCTGACAACTTGGTGAGTAGACCGACAAAAGTTCAGTAAGATAGGAAGGGTATGAGTCAGAAAAGAAGTTGTGACACAGAACAGCCAGTTTGTAATCAATGCGGGCTTGTATGGGTAGCCAATGAAGTGAGTAAAGTAGTGGAGTAATATGGTCATGTTTTTTTGCCTTTAGAATTAATCTAGCAGCTGAATTTTGAACTCTCTGTAGTTTTTCAATGCATTGTTTTGGAGCACCTGACAGAAGAGAATTGCAGTAATCAATACGAGCTAGAACAATTATGTCTTTGTATTATCATTTGCCTAGATTTCCTCTATCCAATAAGAGTCTTTTCTTATTTCTCAACACATAAAGGAGCTCTGCCCCTAAAATATAATTATAACAATGCCTTACTCCATTCTTAATACACAATTTTAAAGTTAAAAAAATTCATTTTATTTTCAAGCTAAAATAGTTAAATAGCTAAAGTATTTGGCTAAATCAGACTTGTTGTTCCCAAAAGGCTTATGTAGTAATTAACTCTGTGTTCTCTTCATTTAATATTTAGGTTTAGTTTTAGAATTTTAATTTGTTAATTTAGAGTTGCGGTTAGGTTTAGTTATAATTGTAATTTAGGGTTATAATTTTAATAGTTGAGTTTTTGAATTTCTTTGCAATGCGGCATAACAACAAAGATTGCGGCCATGTAATGTGGGAACATAACTCTGATGTTACCAAATATTCAACTAAATAATGAAACTTGAGGCAAGTAACTTTAACTAACTTAGTACTTTATAGTTGTTATAGGGCTGTTATCGATTAATTTAAAATTAATCGTTAAAATTTTGAAAAATTACCGAATAATTAATCAATAATTTTTATTAAATAAAAAAATAAGATGTATGATGTCATTAAACTGAAAATTTCAAGGGAAGTAACAAAAACAGGCAATTCACATTTTAAAAAAAATTTAGATATAAGTAGTCAAATAAAATGTCAATGAATTTGAATTTTGTTATTGTTAATTAAATAAAAACAATGTTTAATTGTTGATATCATTTTCCTTATAAAACAGCTTATTTTAAAGTCTGCACTTTAAAAATATTTTTTTTAAAATGGAGAAGTTTGTAAGTTAAAAAAGCAACTATTTTTAATTATTAATAATTGATTATTTCTTGATAAATTGGTGTTATCATTGAAAAGATTATCCATAATTTTAATCACTATTTTATCGATTAAAATAATTTTATAACATTTTTTACAAATTAATCGAGAAATTAATCGATAATTTCTGCAGCCCCAAGTTGTTATAATTAATAAGTATTATAGTATAGCCATGCAGCGATACAAATGTAAAATTAATTTTTTTTTTAAATTTAAAAACCAAGAGTACATGATACATGACATTAGTATTAGTCTTTGGGCCTAAAACAAATAGTCTTATTAGTATTAGTATTAGTATAAACAGTCATTGCAAGTTTCATAAATTAAAAAATTATAGGCTTGCTTAGCCACTCGTAAGGCCTATTAGACACTAATGACTAATTATTGGTATCATACTCCGATTATGTAGCTTCAATCAAAGTCAAAGGCTAAAATACAAGTAACATATAAATTATAAATAATAGCCTATAATAATGTATTTAATAAATTAAAAAGTAAGTTCTAAAGATAAAATTAAATTTTGCTTTGAAATAATTTACGTGTAAAAAATGCAGGATTACCGTTAAGTTATATAGTAAGTTATGCAGCTAAACTTTAACTTAAAAGTTAGTAACATTTTAGTTTTACTAATAAGTTGTAATTGTAAGAGTAAAGTCAGTAAAGTCTTAACGTCAATAAATCAATAAACGAGTCTTAACTTTAACTGAGTTAACTTCAGACAAAATTAGAAAGTCAAAATGAAAAACGATATTCACCCCAAATGTCTCCACAGTGAATTACACATGCTTGATATTAGTGAAATATTATCCTGCACTTCTAGCCGGCCCTTTAAGTTAAATCCATTCAAGTGGAGCAAATGTTAAAACCAGTAGGACAGCGAGAAGCGCTATAACTCGATCAATAGCCGCTGCTTAGCGCCATGTAAACAAATTGCAAGATTCATTAAAAACATGGAAGGTATGGCATGTAAAAGTAAAAGACCTTTATATTTCTTTATCAATTATTTAGAATCATTAAAAACAATAAATATTTTTTTAAATATATATATTTTTGGTATTAAAATTCATTTTCATTTTGTACTGATTGTGGTACCTTAAGATAAATCTAAAACTACTTGGAGGAATTCGACAAAAGTGAAAGTTAAAGTTTTTTATTTAAATAAGAAACATGCCAGTTTGAATTTTCTTGTTTTACCTATTGAATTTTAAAAATTTAGTGCAATATTTGAAAATATCATTAAGACTTTTAAAGAAAGAAAGAAAAAGAAATGTAATAAATTTGAAGAAAAAAAACAACAACTATTTTAAAACTATTTTTAAAATATATTTTAATTTTTTCTTGGGGCTTATTGCTATCATCGTAAATTATTATACAACAGGAATACTTTATTATACACGAGTTCCATGTAACTTTTTAATTATGTTATTTCTTATCTTATCTTATCTTATATGTTACAGACGCTCCTTCTGTACAGAAGATTATTGCGTCCTACGTATTTCTATGGTTTGTGTTTAGTCCTGTATTCTTACTAGAGTTTTAAATGATGATAAAGTGTTGGCTTTCCTGGTTTCTTCAGGCAACCCATTCCACGCCCGAATACCGGACGGAAAGAAAGAAAACTTGTATGTGTTTGTTCTTGCATATGGAATAAGAAAGGTGTTTTTATCTTTATGTCTATTTGAGGGTTGTATTAAGTTATCTTTGTGTTGTATTTCTAAATTAGAATTTATTGCCTTATGTATAATTACTAATTTACTCTTGGTTCTTCTATCTTCCAATGTTTCAAGGTTTAATGATTTAACTAATGGTGTTACTCTTGTCAGTTTTGAATATTCTCCAGTAATGAATCTGGCAGCTCTTTTTTGGATTTGTTCTAACTTGTCAATATTTTCTTTGGTGGATGGGTCCCATACAGAAGATGCATATTCTAGTATAGGTCTCACCAGGGTGAGGTAGCATTTTAGTTTTATATCTTTGTTACATTTGTAAAAGTTTCTTTTTATAAAGCCTAAGGTTTTGTTTGATTTTTTAATAACTTCATTGACATGGGGGTTCCAAGATAGTTTCTCATTTATTATGACTCCTAAATATTTTGCATCTTTAGTTTGGGTTAGTTCTTTTCCATGAATGAAGTATTTTGAAATTATTTCTTTCATTATGATTTAAATAACATCGATACTTTAAGAGCCCTTTACTAATATTTTAATAAATATTGGTGGTGTGATAGTTTATATTTTACAAAAAATCGTTAGGGGCCGTAAAAACTGATGTCACGCGATTATTTGGCAAAATTTATTACCCCAATCCCCCAGAGCCGGTTTTACACCATTTTGGGCCCCTGTGCAAAGAAATAGTGTTGGACCCCTGGGCAAAGAAAGAGTGCACGCTCACAGGAATAAAAAATAAATATACATAATATATTTAAATAAAAGTATTCCCAGGGGCCCCTATGATTGTGGGCCCCCGTGTTTAGACGCCCCCACTCCCCCGTCACACTTCGTCACAAATACTTAGTGCCCACCTCCCCCCAAAATGACGTCACAAAGCTTTGACCCCCACCCCCTAAAAGCTGTATTTTATAATTGAAAATTAGCATGTTGCAAATTACTTTTTTGTCATTTAAATATGTATTTAGTGTAAGTCTGCACTCTTATATCGTAACACATGTGAAGTCATTGAAAACGTCACTAAATAAATTGGAAATAAATCAAATATTTAAGTGGAACTTTTATTTAGAATAGTTCTTTTTAAAGTGACGTCATATTTCTTAAACACCCCCCCATCACACATCGTCACAAACAGGTGTTCCTCCCCACTGTTTAGGAGCATGACATCATCTAAGAGAAAAAATAGACATGGTTAAAATATATTTCCAGCATTTTGTGCATTAATAAGTTGAGTTGGTTTATCTGACATAAAAATTGAATTGTTTCTTTTTACATATGCTTGATTCTTGCTTGTCTTCATTATTCTTTATGCAAGAACAGACACATGACAATTTTCGTTCTTCCTGTCCGGAAAGGGTTGCATGAAGAAACAAGGAAAACAACACTTTATCAACATTTTAAACTCTGATTAATAAGCCATGCAAGTACAGACACAATCCATGGATAAGCGTAGGACGCAATAATCTTCAGTGTGGAAGGAGCGTCTGTAACAGATAAGATAAGATTAAAATTTAGTTTACATCATTATATTTTGTAATCTTCTATGATTTTATTTTCTGAAAGCAGAGTGTTCTTAGGATACTTCAGTGCGTTTTATCTTTCTAATGTAAAATTTAAAAAAAACAAGGAGTTGCAACAAGGAGTTGCTGACATTATAATTAAAAAAAAATAAAATAAATCACCTTGTAGCGTTTGTTAGAAAATCAAACATTAAATCATGAAAAATAATTTAACTTCATGTTTTGAAAAGTGGCCAGTTGAAAAAAATAAAAAATAAAATTACCGTTGGGAACAAGGGAAATAACTTGGAATAACAGCGGCTGTTGAGGAAGTTTTTCTTTCCAAACATTCAACTGTGGATCGTTTCATTAATTGTTTTTCAAGTTTCTGTTTAAAAATAATATAATCAGAAATATATTCAGGTAAGACCTTATACTAAGCATTAAATTTTTCAATGATTTTAAAATAAAATGCGATTAATCCGATTAGATTTATCATTATCATTGTTCATTGTTAGAGTTACATCTAACTAGACTAGATTCTTTTCTACCATTCTTTTTTTCTAGTCCCTCTAGTCTTCAGTTTTGAATTTCATGGTTAGCGGCAGTTTCAGTTTAGCTGTATCCCGTATTTAGCGTATTAATTATTAGTTAGCTGTAAACGAATAAAAAAATAAACACTACAACTACAGATTACACTTACAGTGCTTAGTTTAGGTGTCTCAGTGCTAACACTAACAGTAACACTAGTAACAGTACTATCACTGACAGTGACACTTAAGTGACTTAAGCAAATTTTTTTTTTTTCATGATTAAACCTTGTACTTGTAATTACTCGTATTTTATTTTAATTTTAGCTATTACAGCGCTAATTTGGGCCAAATTTGGGTAATCTTTGTTGTTGCAATGTTAATGTTGCTATGCCGCGTTACAATTACAAAGACAAAGGAATTAGAAAATTCAACTATTAAAATTCCAAAACTAAACCTAGCCCTAACCCAGGGGCGGATTAAGACTGCACGGGGCCCGGGCTGCAATCAAACGGGGGCCCTATCCAGCCAGCGTCCCTTTAAATAAAATGATTGTTAACAGCTAATATAAGACTGTAGCTAAATATTAGTAATGAAAAAAATAAAATGAACACGAAGAAATAACTCTATAAAGTGTTCGTGGTATGTTACAATTTAGTGTGAAAAAAATATTTATATTCCACTGTTGGGAATCAAACCCAACACCACTTGCATCACGAGCCTATACTCTCTCCACACGGCCAGCGGAGCTTCTCTAAACTGTGAAATTTTAAAATATAAACTATAATTCATACTATGTTCTTTAAGTGAGACAATTAAATAGTTTTTCGATTATTAAGACTAAGACTATCAGGTCTGAATCGCGATCAGTTGTAGAGATAATATTTATAATTTTTTAAAATTTATGTTTGTGCTAACATTTGTACACTTTTATTATAAAATATAAAAAGTTTGGGGGCCCCCAAACAATGGGGGACCCCTGGCTTTAGCCCGTTCAGCCCCCCCCCCCCTTAATCCGCCATAGCCCTAACCCAAAATTCATAATTATAACAAAGGACAAGGAAGCAAACGCAGTATTAATTGCTATATAAGCCTTTTGGGAACAACATGTATGACTTGTATTTTAGCTATTAAACAGTGCTAATTTGTAAGTCTTATTTATTTCTAAGATATTTTTTCGGCTCCCTATGATACATAATTTGAACATGATACAATCATTTTGTTTATCTATCACCCTACTTGCTGGATAGTCACAGTAAGGTACCAAATAAAATTTTTATCACTTACGAACAAACAATTAAGAATCAAACATCTGGAAAGGGGCTGTCCATAAAGTACGTCCCGCTCCAGAGGGGGGAAGGGGGTCTAAGAAAGTGTGACAGTTTGTGACAGGGGGAAGGGTCCGGCCATGAGTGACTTCACTACAAAATATTTATTAAGAAGGCACTTGATTGCTTTAAGTATTTTTTTTTTTTAGGTTTTCTCATCAGTCAATTAGTGATAAATAATATTGTTACCAGTTTCTGGTTTATAGTTACTTTGATTTTCTGTCATTTTTTAATTATCCACTGTATCTGATTGAGGTTTAAAAATAGAAAGCTGAATGAGGTTTATGAAAAAATTATTTCTCTGACTCTATTAAAAATTCAAATCTATTTAGTTAATTCATAAGAAATCTGTATAATTTTGAACATGAATGCCTGAATATATCAAAACTACAAAAATGTGACATAGCCATTACTTCCCTTTAGCTCTTCATATGCTATGACTTAATTTATTACCATTTTTTCCCCATGCCATGTCCAAAGTAATAAATAATTTCAGTCTAATAAAAATCAGACCCCCCCACCTTAAATATAACATCTCAAACTTAAACTGTTGTTGGCATATTTCTTGTTTATAAAGTATGGAAATTTAATTACAGAAATTACTCTTCGCATATAAACTTATAGTGTCTAGATCCTTTAAAAAATATTAAAAAATTATGATGAAATTTTAATTTAATTTGCCATAAAGTTCACTTAGCCCAAAGTTTGTCAACTTTTATAAATTTAGTATGCCAAAGACTAAATTTGTGCAGGAACACAAGTAAAGGGAAAAAAATATTCATACACCCATTTTATTGCACTATAATCTTGATTTAGATTACCTTGTACCTCTTTTGCAAATTTGCTTTCATAGGCTAATACTCATTAATGAATTAATGCTTTGGGTAAAACTCTATTAGAAATAATAAACAACATTTTTGACCTCATATGGATTACAAAAATATTATAAACCTTACCAATCATTTAGTCACAAATGTTTATTTATTAGTTTTTAAGTTTAAAAAATCTTTTGCGTAACTAAAATAGTGAATCATATTTTTAATAAAAAATACCAAACATACGATGTATAATATTTGATAAGCTTTAAAAGAAAGTCCAGTGTTCCCATTATCCAGTTGTTTGATTTATTTAGTACACTTGAGAACAGAAATAATTTTATATTAAAATTTAATGTTTTCTTTATAATTTAATTCCAAATACTATAGTATTTAAGTTGTACTTAAACCAGCTTATGGCTTATTTGAAGACTTGGTTGAAGAGAATATAAAATGTGGATTCACTATGTTGACAAAAGCATCCCTTGTTGAAGTTTTTGATCAAAATTAAGGCCAACTACAAGTTACTTTTTTTTTCTGTTTCCATGCACGCCATTTTTTGCTATGAAAGATAAATATGATGCATGGGTTATTTTTGTTGTTTTTAAAAGTGACAACACTCTGTATAGCAGCATTTGAGAACAACACAGTTGATTAATTTAAAAATAGTTCTTTTTTCTCAACTTATCTGTTACAACTAAATTTAGTAATTGTGATATTTTGGAGTACATATTAATTAAAAAAGTCCAGTGGCTAAGATATTTGACCCCCCTCCCCCTTTTCCCCATAATTTAATTTAAAAATAAGAATAAGAAACTCAGCAGTTTGCATAAATTCACGCTCAAAAGAAAAAAAAGGGACACAGTGAAGAAATCCTTTCACCCCTCCCCCATACCCTGCTCCTGTCCCCTCATCCCCCCTCTTCCCTGCCCCACCCGCTCCTCTCCCTCCCCACCCGCTTATCCAAATTTGCTGCACGGCAATTCGAAACTGATGCGTGGCGTTGGTCTGTGCTGCCGCGCAGCTTTAAAGGGACATTGCTCGTAACTAGTTTTCATTCTGTTTCAATTTAATTATCGGCAAAACTAACTCTACTTCTTCTGCCTTGAACGATCAGCAGACCCCCCTCGCCCCCCCCCCACCACACACACACACTCGCACATCCCTATCACAGACAGGACCACTCTGGCATTTCTCTTTCAGCACACGCCCTGTTCCTCCATCACCCGAGGCAAATTTTACAAGTGGTCTGCTCTATGGCCAGGGGTGGAGACGCGGGGGGGGGGCACTGAGAGGCCACCGACTCGAGGTCTTACGGTGTGGGCCGAAAACAGTGCTGCCTCTGTGGGCACAGGACGTAGATCGTGTTTCTGATTCTAATGTGAAAGTAAAATATACATCTAATATATATATATATATATAGATGAGCACATGACACAGGGTTGTCATTGCTTGGAGAGGAGAGACCAAGGAGGTCGACTTTTCAATTCATTTCTCGTGTTTCTCATTTTGAGTAAGTTTGCTAATAGAGTATTTTCACGGCAATACGTGGTTTATTTGTTGGTTGGCTTTACAGTTAGTGCTGTTTTATTCTTTCAATAAATCTAAAGAAAGATAAATCACGAACGTGCATTGTAAAAAACAGGTCTTATTTTTGTGTCACATGATGATTCGAGGACACAGATTAAGGGAAAAAAAATTGTTGAGGGCCCCATGTTATTGACCTGTCGCACCTTTGATTTCATCCGTCCCTGCTTGCTAACATGTCAAAGTAATGCTAATATGAGATGACATGCCAAAGTAATGATAATATGAGATAACATGCCAAAGTAATGCTAATATGAGATGACATGTCAAAGTAAGGCTAATATGAGATGGCATGCCCAAGTAATGCTTATATGAGATGAAATGCCAAAGTAATGCTAATATGAGATGGCATGCCAAAGTAATGCTAATATGAGATTACTTTGATACCAATTCTGGTATATGTGCTGATGAGATTCGTTTGGTACACAATGTTTTCTTTGTTTTATATATATTTAAAATTTTGGACATTTACAAGCACACTGTACACTGGTGAGACTTAGGAGATTTTAGTTCACATACTTTGGTTTTCATCATCGGCATTGCATCTAAATGCTTTGCCTAAGATCCGTACAGCGACTGTAATCATATATGACTAGCACCTAGCGCCTAACAACGGTCTTCGGCTGTCCAAGCCAGGGGTTTGTCGGTTTCAGGTTGTGGTCTGCTCCACAACCTTACTCGTCTGGCGAACCACGTAGAGGTCACCCCTTCTCACCAGATGAAAACCAAAGTACCCGTTGAGGGTCGGGTTACTCCGAAGCGACCATTTCGTCCCCCTCAATTAACTAGCAACGCTGTTGAGCGGTGCTGGTTTAGGGCCAGGAGCGCCAGTACGGAATAGCAAAAGGTACCGCTAGGAAACGCTTTTGGTCGCCAGCTCTGAGGAAACCTTCCGGTGGGGTTTAAACCCTAGTTAGGTCAGTGATGATCCCCACGCTTTGCGGCGATCTAAACTATATAGACTCGTAAGCTTTGCCGTGGTGGCGCCAAAGTGATACTATGTTGATAGCGAGTCACAGTAGGGAAATTCCACACCTCCCTCGGGAGGCACACTTTAGTGGGAGGCGTTTTCGGCCCAGTGCCCTGGACGCCCAGGCGGCCGCTTGTAGCAGCGACCGCTCCGGGGGGGGGGGCTTCTCAGTCTTTACGTCCCTTAGGGGGCCAGAGGGCTGAGGGGGTTTTCCGGGAAGCCCCATGAAGAGCGCAGGCTCGGGACTGCTGATTTTCTTCCACATGTAGGATTTTCAGTTCACATACCGCTGGCGCCATTCCATTGTGTGACTAATTGTTTCTAGTATCATTCGTATTTTGTAACACGTCTAATACTTCATTCATATTTATTTGATTCATATTTATTTTGACTGTGTTTTCTTGTGGATCCAGTTAAGAAGTTAAAATCGAGCCGTTACTGAATGTGCGTTTTCTAGTTTCCCTTCTTCAAACAGAGTTTATCATCTTTACAAGAGGGAAAAACGCATTTTTGAAGTGCTGTGATAAGATTAGTTGTAATAATTAGTTGTAATTTTGACCAGGGAAGTTGATTAGCATGGCATAGGATCTCAATTTTGTACACGGAAGTAATTTTTATGCAATGTTTGCATGTTGAGAGATTAATGATTGTGGTCAATTCATAGTGTGTGTGTGTGTTAAGTGCACGGACTAGTTATATGTGTTATTGGTGTGGACATGTTTCATCGCTTGTTTCATATTGTCATCAAATTTGAGCTTTTGACATTTTCTTTTAAGGACACAATGCTTAGTAGGTACGGAGGAATTTTATCCTGTATGTATTGTGGGCGTGCATTATATAGGCATTTTAAAAAAAAAATCCCCCATTTTTTTACTGAAATTGTTTTAGCATTCTGGCAACACGGACCGACCTAACTGCTTCCATTTGTTATTATTTTCCATTAAATAACGGAAATTACTTTAATAAAAAAACGTATTGTTTTTTCAGAAGGCGGTAGAGATTTAAAAAACAACAACAACCCACAAATTAAATATTGTTTATATCGCGTTATATATATATGTATATATATATATACCCTTATGCGAGTTTGTCGGCCTTAACAGAACCGCTCGCATTAACCATTTCCACTCCGCTCCTCGTGATTACATAGGCCTATATAAACCCATCACGGTCGTCTCTGAAGTAAACGCCTTCTGTGTAAACAATCTGTACCGTCGCCCTGGACCTGGGCGTTTCCAAGTCGTGCTATAGCTGAAACGATTCAATGGCGAGACGAGGTTAACGAACATCTCACGACAGATAGATGCTTCAATTAAAAAGGAAGTAGCCGAGTCTGGTCGTGAGAGCGCTACTCGGGAGTAAAGGGGTTTTCAATGGGATGTTAATAGTTGCCAGTCTCAGTCTGACAGGCCGTCGCCATTCAAGTGCTGTGGATGGAGTAGTTTTGAAAAACTTTCCTAGGCTCCTCCAGGCTGATTGCCGCCTTCTCTACTGAATTACAAGTCATTCCTGTTATGATGTCATGGATACGTCACATCACGAGGGCAAGGGGGGCACTCAGTGGCTTTAAGATGTAACTGTGCATGTTAGATTTAATGAGAGATTACTCTATACTGTCTATACCTGCACTATCTGGGGACTAAGAGAAAGAATGCGTTGTTTATTGTGGGTTATGGTAATAGGAACTCATAGTCATACGACAAAAAGGTGCCTTCGTTTGAATATCTGTTTTTATAAATATATGCATATTGTTGTGTATAGGGCAGGGTAGGTCCATTCGCTGACTCCATGCGGCAAACACGATACATTTTGTGTCCATTGAAAGCTCCAAATATTTACAAAATGTCTTCCTTCAGTTTACGCCTCCATACATTCTTGTTACAAGGTATAATATCAGTATTGAATTAAGTGAATTGTAATGTAACTTAAATAAGCCAACAGGAGATCCATCCTCTTTAGACAATGTGCATTCTTTGTCTCTTATTTTAATTAGTAGGAGTTACGGCATACGACCGTGATGACGGCACACATGATCTATATAACTGGCTCTTGTTTTTGCCATCCATTGGCTGTATAGGGCTAATGATCGGGGCAAGTCTTGGATGGACAAAAATTTACGAAAGGCAAAGAAGATATAGGGTTAGAAAAATAAAGGGTCGAGGTAATGTGTTTCAATTATTTCCACCATTACCTAAAAGGTAGGCAGAAGGAATGATCAATATCGCCAAACTGAGTGTTAAATTTCTAGCTTAGTTAGCGAAGAGCAAAGTTGGTTAACTACGTCACTAAAGCAAATATTTCTAACCATGCACCAGATGTTAGGATGAGTGGCGAATATGCTCTCAGTTTCCTTAAATTAGACACGATTTAGTGGAGAGAACATATCTTCAATTGTTTTAGCTTTGACTTTATTGGAGGCTCAGACTTGACTCTCTCGTTAAAAGACGGAAACAAGAATTCTCGGACGTTGCTTGAAATCACGCAATATTATAGTCTGAGAAAATGGTTGGATAATTATTGGCTGAAAGATTATCTCGTTTGCAGCTCGTGTGAGAAACAATGGTCCATCTTAGATGTATATTATCCAGTGGCGTCACTAGGGGGTGCGGTGGGGGTGGGACGCCCGGGTGACACCATCAGAAGGGGGGACACCAAAATGTATGTTCTGTATGTTCCCACTATTTGGCACTGGAAGACTCGGAGGAGTTCTATGGGTAAAGTCGTGAGCTACCGCCCCGGGTGACACCAACCCTAGTGACGCCTCTGATATTATCGTCACCTGATTGGCTCGACTTCTCCTTCTGGATTAAGTCAATAAAAGACTTATATTTCTCATTAAAGCTGCATTGTTCCCGCAGTCGAGATTGTAATGATATAAATGATAAAAGATCGTTGAACCCTGGCTAATGAGGCGGTCGTGACTCATCGAGCTTAAAATGATTGAAACGTGTGGATGTCATTAGAAAAGTCTCTGATCTTCTCCCTTGATTTCATGCCGGCTCAGTTTCATGTAATGTATCTAGTCGTGTGGAAAACACGGGTGTCTAAAACTGTCGCGATGCAGGCCTCTGTTTTAGCTGGGCGAGGGGTGCGCTCCACGGGGTCTAAAACTGTCGGGACACAGGCCTCTGTTTTAGCCGTGCGAGGGTTGCGTTCCACTGTATTACATAGAGACCCACTGTTGTGAAGGCAGACCTTGGGCTTCCTGTTTTAGTGTTGGTAGACACTTGACCCTTGATTGCAGTCTGGATAGGCCGTAGTCCGCTCTTTGTGCTCTTGGGAAAATGAGAACCCATAGTTACAACCAGGTCACTAACTCCAGAAGTCTGCTTGTTGTGTGATAGACAGACTACAGACCTCCTGGTTTTAATCGAGGTAAAATGTAAAATATAGACTCATGGTTATAGTATGGGGTTTTGATTGAGGTCAAAATAAACCACGAGCTCCTTGTTGTAACCAGGCGCACCTGCTTATCGTCTGGTATTCGCTGATTCGCTGATTAGTCCTGAGACAAAATATAAAAATCTGAATAGATCGTTGATCATAGTTTATTGCTTGGTTAGATCATTTCTCATAAAATGACATTAGGTACTGGGTTGGAAAACTAAAACTAAAAAATAAAATAAACAATAAATAAACCTGCTTCCCTCCCCCGTAACGGTTTCTGTGCACCTTACCATCTCATGTGCCACACATTTCCAAAAATGACCGAAGGCCGTTATTATATAAGTGATTACCTTCTACACGTTCACAACATTATCCTGTTATTTTGAGTTGGGCCACGCAGGACTTGCGGTGTTGTGTTCCAGTAACGGATGTGGGGCTGTGCACCCAAGCATGTCCGATTATAAGTTCCGTATGTTGCGATGTTACTCAAACTGGGGAATTATTGAGTGTACTGGGGTGTGGGAATAATCTGTTTAAGTTTTTACCAAGGACGCAGTCATGTTTTAATGACAGTAAAATTGCTTAGACATTAGCTTTATGTGTGTTATAACTGAAATGCAGATACCGTTTGTTTATTAGTATCGAGAAACCTTTCATTCGTTGATTTCAAGGTTTTCGTTTTCCCACAACAAATAATACTAATAAATTTCAATCTGAACCACATTTTTAGAAAAAAAAAGCAAACGCTTTTTAATATTTAAAAAAAAAAGATTTTGTTGTTCATGCACCCTCTTTCTTTACGTCGTATAGTGAAGAAACCTTAGTGTTGCCTTGCAGGATTTCAAGCCTTTACATCTTCTTTGATTACCATCAAAATAAACTTGACCATCTCTACTCTCTTAATCATTTCAATAGGCAAAATACACCGAATAACACAGCGATAGGTGACTTTATTTAGCGGTTTGCAACAAGGACACTGATATTATGTTTGGGGAATGATTTGAGTTGTGTGAGTTCTATGGGCTGTCCGAGATCTTATACTACTTATAGTCATTTACAAGCTGCTTGGAGACAAACTCATTCGTGCACACAATGTAGCGATATGTGTAAGTGTAAGAGAAAACTTGAATGTGAACGCCATAAGGAAGGTCATCGACAGAGTTAAATAAATTAACAACGTATTCCATCAATGTTATGCAACAACACAAAGCAACGATTGCCGTGGGCGCTGATGGAACCTATTAAAGTCAGTGTTACAGCCATAATTATTGATTACATGACTCATTTAATACAAGTGACATTTGAGGAGAGGGAATGACACTGAGTTTAAAGGTATCAGAGAAATAACATGGGATGCAACAATATGAAGGCTCAAGTCATTCTATGTAATAGTTGGCCGTAGGCCTGGTGGGGTGGGGTGGGGGGGAGTCGGTCTTGATGATACTTAACCTACTGCTACCATGCTGACAAGTGTTTGGGTATAGACCTGTAAGAATTTGATTTCATTGACTACAATTTATACTGAGGCTTTCCGTCTTTCCGGACTGTTAGTTCATTTTAATAACAAAATGTCAAGGAAAGTTGTTTTGTTAAGGTTATCACCAGGCGTCTTGTGTTTTAAGCGGCATAGAAAACGTCAGCAACCACTCTAATCGGCCGATACTTATATGGATAATCCCTGTCTCTATTTCACAAAGTATCTTTGATACCCCTCATAGTACGATTAAAATAATAAATGATGATGATAAAATATCAATAATTGCTAATAAAGCAAATATTTTGATCCCCCCCCCCCCCGCGAGCTTATGACCTTTAGTTAAAATCATCCAAAAGGTTCAAACGAAAGAGGCATAGCGCCCAGTTTAAACATTAACAACAGTGACGTCAGCAGGGCTGGGTGGTGTTACCGGATATTCAAGAGGTTATAAATAAAACAAATGTCAGATTCCATGATGATGATGCTCCTGTCAAGAGATGGTCTCTAGGGTCCCAGCATTTTTACGCTTTCCCCGAGTCCACAGGAAACGTTCATTTAATTATCAGGAGCATCAGGGAATATCACGGCACTAGTTTTTGAAGGCCAGCCTCTAAACTAACTGTGGTTCGAGGTGATTTTCGGTGTTAACACTATTGTTACTTACTTGAGTACGCACTGGCGATATGCCAGCCGCGAACTGATGCAGTTGTGTATTGAGCGACCAATATTTCTCTGGTATTATTACATGTAAGTGCATGGACTTTACTTTATTTGGCTCAAGTGACACGTTCTCTTTGTCATTTATGTCCGTGCTGGGCTCCGTCTACTAAGGTCCCAAGACAAGAAACTCTACACGAGTTCTCCGGCCCGTGGATCAGAGCCGGTCATTACCCCCAACATTTGAAGCACTACCCTCACCCCTTCACACCCTTGAAATTGGTGTGCAATGATCCGGCCAATTAGTGTGTTAATTACTGCAAACCCATGAATAGAGGTTTAAATATAACTATAAATCTGTACACATTGGCTATATGTAGTTCACTAATAAATGAGTTCGGTGATGTGAGGGTTTGGTTTATACCGGAGTGAGTGGCGAAGCGAGATTATAAAAATATTCCATTCTATATAAATTTGCTTCGGCCCAAAAGAACGGACAAGGAATACAACAGGGCCAGTAAGATCCCATCTCTGTCCTTCAAAGTTCATTGCCAGTTTGTTCAAACTGGGATTTCTATTATGAAAAGAGATTATGATAATTGTTGACCGAAACCTTCGAACCCCTGTTATCTGGGAAAGAAATAGCATTTCCTTCGGCAATACGACAATCAAGAAATAGAGGACCTCATTGCCGTTCCACGGTTCCACGTCATCCTGTAGTTGTCAGTCCCAAAAACCATCTACAGCTCGTGGCCTAAGGCCTTATTTCAAGTCCATGTTATCACGTGACTACCCCACAGTCCAGGTATACACCGTGGCTACGTCACATCAGACCCTTGTGTTGTTTGAGGGATTAATACGCCGTTATCAACTTTGTCAATGGAAGATATAATCATGTCGTCATCATTGGTTTTATATTGAAGTTTGGTAGATGATGAAGTACAAAATCATATTTATTTCAATGGATGTCTTAACCAACTGAATGCGTCGGGGGAAAAACGTTTTGGGGAGTGGGGCTTGAATGCGTCACGGAGAGGGCAGGTATCTCATCTTTAAAAAGAACTTGCTATCACATACAGTATCTGATAGTACTATAGACGGAAATTATCTATTTTTAGTTTGTGTGGCATATTGTCATTCCAGGGCTCCTGGTAGTTACTGACATTACTTACAACTTACATATTCCACAGGGCTAGGTAAGTTCTTGAAAGCGATGGTTCTCTAAGTGTTTTACGATCACTGCACATCTTAACTAGATGGATTGTTTGAAGATTTTACAATTTAAAAAAATAGCCAGTTCACTCTGAAGTTAAAATTTAAAATTAATATTGTATATGAAAAATAGTCAAGGATTTTGGCTCATTATTTCAGTCACGTAGCCTACTAAGAGTGGTGGGAATTAAATTTTTTGTGTGAGAAGACTAGTCCGAGTAGCAACACTTTTGCAAGATCGCTATTTTAGAAGTTATAAGAACAATGGCCCGGTCTTAAAAGGGAGAATCATATTCACAAAATCGGTTAATAATAATCATGTTTATTTCGCTTGCTATTTTTTTTTCATGTAACCTAAATGACGCCACTTATTCCTTGCGATGTGTGTGTAATAATAAAATCTCTACAACATCCCACCACCGTTTGAGGAGCTCTGTATTAAGGAATGAGAGGGCCAACCCACCGTGGTCAGCCCGCCCCACTGCGATAGTTGTGTGGTGGAGAGCTTTCAAGTGTCCTCGAATCTGGAGTCACTCGTGTCACTTGGAATATAATGTATTTTGGTTAACCGGTAGCTTAGAGTCTAGTGGTTTACCAAACTCTGTTGGACGAGTTGTTACAACCATTGTACATGTGTAACCATCTGTCCCCCTTTCAGTGGAATTATCTTTGTTTTTTCGGTTGCATCTGTCTTTCGTTGTCAACGAGGATTGCTTGTTAAATTTGACAGCTGCCTTTCTTGATCATACTTGATGCTATTGGCACTGGTTTGTGTGGTGAGTAAACATTACAAGACATTGAAACTTAACTTTTTTTTAGCCCGGGATTATAACTAGAGATTTTCTTCGCGTCGTTTTAAGTGTTAGATAGTTAACTTAGAATGTTATCACAAACCGCGCAGTCATGTTACCAAATCCTAAAAATATCAATGAGAAAGTGACCTTTGAAATTTCAAGTCTATGATTTGTTTAAACACGTCAGTAACTATATAGAACATATGATAATAGTAAGAGGCGGTGATTATAGTCATCGAACAGCGATACAAATCTTGAACTGTCATCAATACAAGAATCCTTCCTGTTCATGAACTTACTCGCGGGGTGAACTCAGTTCAGATTTTGATGACTCCCAAAAGCTCAGCCTATGATGAGCTGTGGTTGACGGCGATAAGGATGTATGTAGTATGTTGTACGCCGAGCCTCTTGTCCTTATACTCCCACACGTAGACCATGGCGAGCTCTCTCTCTCTCTGTAGAAGGAGTCCCCACTCTGCTCACAAGTGCCATGCGTCAAGTCAGGGATAACCTCAATTAGTTTCCACTTGGCATGCGTCTTAGCCATATTGGTGCTATTTATGGTGTGTAACGGGACCGGTGCGCACGTGTTTAACGCGGTTCAAAAGAAACGTCACGTGACCTGCTTGTGGTGCTCATTGACTGCCGTCTGGGGAGCAGTGATGTCACCAGCATACGTGAGTTGAATGACCGTTACGTGAGAGAGCAACCGACCTGCTTCTTGTCATTTTCATACTGAGTGACGGATTTTGTTACGGCTCGCGATGTGCTTCGGGTACCCACAAGTTTAGTATCACAAAATTGTATTTGAAAACTCGGATATTTATCATTCATAGTATGTATATGAAGACCCCAAGGGAAAAAACGGCTAAGTGACATTTTTGTTTTTTTTGAGTTATTACCCCTGTCCTAAAGATATTAAAATGACGTATATTTTTAACTAAATTTTATTTTTTTATAATGTTTTTATCGATGTAAAAAATAAAAATAAAAATTATGTATACAATGGAAGAAATGGCTAACTCCAATGTTTACAACGAAAGAAATGGCAAAGTCTCATTTCTCAAGTGTTATTTCAAGCCACGTGACCTGAAAGTCCAATTAGACGCTTTCTTGTTGTACACAAATTTTCAAGATGGCTGATTGCGAGCACGCACAGTTAACAAATAAGCCTAAAAAAAGAAAAATTGAAGGAAGAGTAGTAGAATTAAAAAAAGAAAGAGGCTTTCGTCACATATAATAGGACCAGACTGCAAATGTTCTCGATTTAAATGTTTCCAAACTGTAAATGAAGAAGATAGAGATCGACTTTTAGCCTCTTTTAATGCACTGTCAAGCAAAGATTTACAGGACTCTTTTTTAGCTGGGCTGATCACAGTCCAGAAAGTTCATAGAAGAAGACCATTGAATGATGAATCTCAATCAAGTATCAAACAATTTAGCTTCACATATAAAGTTTTTTCCAAGATTAATGGAGATGAATTTGTACGAGTGTGCTAACAAGGATTTGTTTCTATATTTGGCATCAAGAAAGGCAGAGTAGAAACAATAAAAAGGAGTTTATCTTCTACAGGTACGTCTTAGTCTTAGTGTTTCCTTTTAATTTTAGTAAATAAGATATTTAATACTATTAAGCTATTTAAAATTTTGAAAAAGAAGACTATTAAATTATTTATTGAATTATTTTAAAAAGAGCCTACTTTTACTATTATTAGTACTATTATTATTAGTTTATTAATCACAGTTGTTATTTTAATGTAGAGGATTTCTTAACAATTTTTAGTATAAGTCAATAATATAATAATCATACATAGTGTCCGTGAGATATTTTAATATATTAGAATTTGTACAATCAACAAGGGCTATATTTAAAAGTCATATTTATTTAAGGCTTTCTTAAACTCCAGTAAATTAGGCATATTGCCTAGTAGCCTAGTAAGCCTACTTCTACTAGTAACTAGTTGACTATAGACTATAGTCTATATATAATTTAGTTATTAAACTTCTGCTCAGACAAATTTTAGCCAATAGAATATAGAATATAATCAACAATAAGCAGTATGGCTTAGTTTGTAACATGCATGTTACATTATATTTATGTTACTAAACTATTAATATTAATAAAGTACATATTAAATTATTATTAACAGTAAAAATGGTGATATTTAGTTCTTAACCTATTCAGAATGCAGCAGTAAAAATTACACTGTCATAGTAATGAAATGTCTTATACTAATACTCTAGGTTATCACAGTGATTGACCATTATTATTGCTAAATAAAGTTATATTGATATCAAATTAAAAGATTGTTTATTTTTCTTCTTATTGTCAGGAGAGCCACCTAAAGACCGCAGAGGAATGCACAAAAATAGGCCCCATAAGCTGACTGAGGAAATGCTGGAAAGAATTCGAAATCACATTTCATCATTTCAAGGGAGGCAGTCTCACTATTCAAAAGAGAAAACCAGGCGTCTGTATTTACCAGAGGAATTAAATATTAGCAAAATGTTCAATATGTTCCTAATTTTGTATCCAGAAAGTAAACTTTGTTATGAATCTTACAGAAATGTATTCAACAAAGACTTTAACATTGGATTTGGATATCCCCGAACAGACACATGTTCAAAATGTGATGAATTTAAAGTCAAAATTGACATGTTAACAAAAAGTATATTAGGCCCCATNAAACAAATAGAAATTGAACGTGAGGTCCATCAGCGAAAAGCTGATACTTTCTATAGAAGAAAAAGAGAGGCTAGGTTAAGAGCAATGCGGGATATTGACTTTGTTGCTATTACTTTTGATTTCAACAAAAATTTAAATGTACCCAATAATTCTAGCAATGACTTCTACTATAGAAGAAAACTTTCATTTTATTCATTTAACATTCATGTACTTGCTAGCAAAGATGTCTACATCTATGGGTATGATGAGACAACGGCTAAAAAGGGTGCTGATGAAGTGACTTCAATGTTACTTGATTTTTTTCTGAATCATTTGAGCCCTTCGGTTAAACACTTAGAATTATTTTGTGATTCGTGTGCTGGACAAAACAAAAATTACACAGTTATTAGATTTTTAGATTACCTGATACAACACAGGAAAAGATTTAATTCTATAAAGATTTCTTTTCCAGAAAGAGGTCACTCTTACATGGAATGTGACAAAGACATGGGTCTAATCAATTGTAAGACAATAGCTAATGTGCCATCTGACTGGATAAAAACTTTTCAAAATGCTAGAAGGAATCCAACACAATTCAATGTTTTTGAACTCCAACAATCAATGGTGAAAAGCCTAACTAACTTTATAAATAAGGCTGGATGCCCTATTCCAACAAGACCTCTAAGGGAGGTATTTTTTACAGTTGATTCTCATGGAATCATGATCTATCGAGATTCTTGGAATGGTAGTTTTTTGAAAACAACCATAAATACCAACTTAAGAAACAAAAAAGAAATTATTTTAATGGGAGAACCAGTTAATCTTTACAGAGAGAAATTGTGTATTTCGGAAGCAAAATTTAAAGACTTACAAGTACTGAAGAAATTCATCAACAATCCTGAATTTTTTGATTCCCTGCCTTATGACAATAAACCAGATGAACATGAGTTTGATGAGCAAAATTAGTTTCTCTTATACAATAAACATTTTAAAATTAATTTATATCTTTGACTTATTTAATTTCCAATGTAATGTCGAGTCTTTGCTTGTGTCCTCATGTTAATGTTTGTGATAATTTATGAATGACTCCACAAAGGAACTCTATCTCTGGGTGTATGTTTTCAATGTCTGTTGTCAGTCTGTTCTATCATTGTTA
>MUZC01004564.1:265242-297823 GCA_002072015.1 Radix auricularia | reverse complement strand
AAAAAAAAAAAAAAAAAAAAAAAAAATTAAAATAAAATAAAAATCCATATGTTTTCCCGCATTCCCTTAAATTGGCTAAACCTGATCCAGCCAGACAATGAATCATGTAGGCCGAGCAGTGTTTACATTTGAAATCTTTATTCCTGGTAACTACCCTTATGTTTGGATTCTAGTTTCAAGTTTGTTGTCCTTTCCTTTGTTGGTTGGATAGAGAGAACTTCGTGCTGTTGGATAACTGTGGCTCGGCTCTTAGTAAGCCCATTAGCAAATGGTAATTGGGTGTGATATTTCCTTTCAGCATTCAAGGGTGGTAGATCCCCTTGGGTTAAACAAGGCGTCGACGATGGGCGTGGGTTTAAATTCCGTTGATGGTATCGCATCATCTCTCTCCTTAATCTAATAAGTATTTATATAAGATTTTTAAATAGCTTGTTAGTTTCCGGCAGGCTTGAGTTAATGACATTTGAGATTGTTCTTAAGATCCTTACTGAGCCAGTTTCCTACTAAAGAAGAGACGCTTTTAGTTTGTTTAAAGTTGTAACTTCATAACAAGAAGCCAATGAAACCTGCGTATGTGCATACACAGTATAACTTAAGGTCGTACAACTGAGGGTCGCTAACCACAATTTAAAGCATAGGATTACCTGGTTTTATGTGATTGACATTGAAGTCAGTCCAGTAAACTAATGAGTAATTGGTGAACATCCTAACATCAACGTCAGTATTGTTGTTCAAACGCCATTTCACGGTAATTTCGCTTGAATGGGAACGACCATAAGTTATGTCAAAGCCTTTACACTTTACTCTCAACTGTTAAATTTTGACCATACACACCTTGACTTGGCCATACATCCAATGACTTTACCATACAACCCATGACTTGACCATACAACCCATGACTTGACCATACACCCAATGACTTTACCATACACTCAAGACTTGGCCATACAAC
The DNA here is from genome assembly GCA_002072015.1 of Radix auricularia. Classification (NCBI taxonomy): domain Eukaryota; kingdom Metazoa; phylum Mollusca; class Gastropoda; family Lymnaeidae; genus Radix; species Radix auricularia. The sequence goes on along the minus strand of MUZC01004564.1, from coordinate 296,871 downwards.
CCATGTTATGACAGCACACCCATGACTTGGTCATAAACCCCATGAATGAAACAATGAGAACAAAACAATGGTATAGAGTCAAAATGAGGTTGAAGGATGGATGTTTGCCAATGACAAGTCTGCACACGGTACATTTTGTTATTCCATACGAAACGAAATGTTTTAGACATGCGCGATTTTGCGTGCATCTTTGCTATTAGAGATATTATGGTATACCCGGCATCGGCATCACTTAAACAAAAGTCGAAAGTATACGAAAGTCGGCCGATACCTAAACAATATCATAGCACATGGCACTCTGTATCGTGGCCGTACATATTAATATTAGGGCTCTTTTGATTCTTTCGATACTGGTAATGGGATCGATATATTAGTTTGTCGAGATATTTATAAATCTAAATGATTTTTTTTTCTGAATTTTTGTGTGTCAAAATGTCACTTATTATGAAATATCGGTGACGTCAATATCCAGAACTTTACATGCTAATGATACCGATATTACCGATATCCTGATATCGGTGCCGATTTATCGGCCAGTCAATATATCGGTAGACCCCTGTCCATTTCATCACAGAGCCATGTAGTAATCCGTGGGCTTATATTAAATTGCAAAATGTTATTAACAAAGCATTATCTCCTGTCTTGTATGAAAGGATATTCTTCCTTCTTTAACTAAATTAAAACCTTCAAAACTAATGCCTTCATATAGGCATGAATAAAACGTTATCAACATAGGTGTCTTTGTATGTTTTATATGTCGTTATCAACATATGTCTTTTTGTAAGCCTTAATGGTAAATTCTTTTAATTTGAGTAGAACAACATTCAAAACAGAAATACTGCTTTAGGTTATGCTGAGGAGGAAAAAAACAAATGTCTGCTTCCAGTCACATTGAGAGAATTGTTTCTTTTGTTTAATCTCTGTTGGCTTGACGGCTTCCAATGTTTGCTCCACAGAAACTGTCCACAAGCTGACAATGTACCTGTCAAGTGGTCGAACTATTTGGTCAGAAACTGTCCACAAACTGACAATGTACCTGTCAATGGGTGGAACTATTTGGTCAGAAACTGTCCACAAACTGACAATGTACCTGTCAAGTGGTCGAACTATTTGGTCAGAAACTGTCCACAAACTGACAATGTACCTGTCAATGGGTGGAACTATTTGGTCAAAAACTGCCCACAAACTGACAATGTACCTGTCAATGGGTGGAACTATTTGGTCAAAAACTGTCCACTAACTGACAATGTACCTGTCAACTTGTGGAACTATTTGGTCAAAAACTGTCCACAAACTGACAATGAACCTGTTATCTGGTGTAACTATATTTTCTCTTTGTGACAGCATCACCAACAAAGTCCTCCAAATCTTTGTTATGCGTAGCTGTTAAAGTGAAACCCGGTCCGGGAACAGTTTTTATTTTCATGCTTGGATAATTCATTTCTACATTTTGCGTGTGGGTGTTTCCATTTAAAAAAAATAACTTTCAGGCAACCAAGCAAAATTTTAAATAATTGAAACTTTTTAAAGCAGAATATTTGTTTAAAGCTTCGTGTGCGATTTGACGTTGGTGGTGACATTTGTGACCTTAGAATTTTTGTTGACGCCCGCCCCCAGCTTGTCGCAAACAATAGGCAAAGGCGGTGACCAAATAAGGTCATCGTTGGTCTGTGGGTTGGCTGCCGTCCAGGGAGCCATTGTGACGGGCGATTGTGGTACATATAATTGACACAGGCCACGGTGTGGGGGTGAGGTAGGGTTCTGCTTGGTGTCTTAAAGATTCAGGTATCTGGGGCTCTGATGTCTACACGCCCCCTCCCTTTATACGGACTGCCTAAGACACAATAGAAAGCGCTTCACGCTGCTGCGCTAGTTTCCAAAGAAACATTTCTTTTAAACACGGCTTGAAAAGTCTACGGTCTGTCAGTTAAGAGGGTAAGTTCTATGCTGGATAACTGCGATTTTATTGGCTGACACTTGTACGGTCATTTCTACCTTAGGGAAAACTGAGTGTACGAGTACGTCTATGTTTGAAGATCTTCCCCAATGGCTGAGCAATAACTTTTCGTGCGGTATTTAATCTCCTGTCTCCTGAATAAACTAAGTTTCCATCATTAGCACATATACACGTTGCTCGAAATATTGATCGAGCGCTGAAGCGTGTCAAGTGACCCCTGTCTCGCCACTAGTTGACCTAAGAAAATTTCAATCGATCGATACTCGACTTTTGTTTGGCAATGAAGAATACGCGCCCTCGTGTGACCCGCGGCCTAAAGCGCAGATCACAATGATCTGACAAGGGAAACCACTCGGTTAGAACAAAAAGAACAGGAAGTTCAATTTTGGGAAAGGGTAAATCGACTGCGGCACCATATTAAACCGTTTACTAAACTGATACCAGCATCTATAATCTTAAAACAATCAACTGTTAGGTTTTGATATTTAGTGAGGCTATCTAATAGGGGAAATTAAAATTTGCTTTTTGTGTGTGGCGTTTCCAAACGGTAGTAGGCTTTCAAGAGGGCAGGGTATGTTGAGCTTAATAAGGGGAGTTACAGTAAACGTTTTTTTTGTTTGTTTTTTTAAACTACAGATTTTCACTACAGATTTTTTTCTAACTGTCGAAGAACTATTCACCGAGTCTAAAGACGAATTTTTCCATCCTGTTGAATTCTGTTGACTGGTATCGGAATTGGACAGCAGCTGTCGAAATTATATTTTGGAAAGCTTTGATAATCAGTAGCCCGTGCTGCACGGTCCAACTCTAACGTTAGTGACACATGGTCCAACTCTAACGTTAGTGACACATGGTCCAACTTTAACGTTAGTGACACATCTTCCAAATCTAACCTAAGTAACTCTTCTACACGTCCCAACCCTCCAATCCTCAAAAATAGCCCACAGTTGTCTTAATGAATTGTCCAGTTTCCATCCCGTCCACTTTATGCCCCCACCCGCCAAGCATTGTCCCTATCATTCATCCTCACCATAACGCTAACAAACATTGCCATTGTTTTCTAACTGGTATGATTTCCCCCTCCCTCGCCCCCAAGCTAAATGTCCTATTGTTTGCATGCCAAATAGTTGTATGATCGCCGCAGCGATCGTGTGATCGTGGGGGGGGGGAGGGGGGCTGAGAAGGTCATTCTTAACCCTTTACCTCAATGGACAGCGTGAAAATGGACTGTTTCTCTAATTTATTGGTGAGATGAAGAGATAATTGAGTGATTTCTGAAAGTCTCTTTAATTCATTGTGGAGATGAAGAGATATTTGACTGTATTACTGAAAATCTATTTAATTTATTGTTGATGAAGAGATATTTGACTGTATTACTGAAAAGCTATTTAATTTATTGGGGGAAATGAAAAAAATATGTGGCTGTATGTATAAAAGTCACTATAAATACTTGGCGAGATAAAGCGATATTTTATCTTGGCTGAATGTATTACATTCTTTTGAACGTGGTCACCACTGTCGACTAGAGTCGTACTCTTGCTGCCGTCTTTATGAATACTGATGTTTTCTTGAATCACACCACCCCCACATCACGGTGCCACAGGACCTCAGAAATGAGATGTTTTGTACATGACGTATTGCATCCATTAAGTAGAGTTCCTTGAAATGCCACGTTTGTCATCTTAACTACTGTGATTGATGTTTGAAGTGATCGAGGTCAAGTTCTGGCTGCGTGCCTGACCAGGAAGTAACTTTGATTTGTATTTAGAGCAACTTTATGGCCCACAAGAGTCTTGACCTTTTACCGATTAACGGACGTGGTACATGACGCAGTGTTTACCAACAACAAAGAAACTAAACCGTCTTAAGCTGAAATTTCAAGTTTGTGAACATTCGGTTAGTTTTCAACTATACTTAACACACGTTTTCCAATATTTTAATAATCAACATTCATGCCTTCGGTGAAAGCGTTCCACTATATAACTTAGAGATATTTAGGAATACTCTTTAAATTGCAATCGAGAAAAGTCGAAATCTTTATAATTGTCATAGCTAATGGAAATTAATACAAGAGTTATTCTATTCAGTGGGCTCCCCACATGACATGAAAGCACTAGATACTGCCGTGTGATAGCAGTACGTGACGGTTGAATGTAATTTGTTGGCGTTATTGCAAGTTCTCCCAATACTCTTCTTCAACCTCTTTAATGGCCAAAATTTCACAACTAAGGGATCTCTAATCTAGATCTTATAACGGCAGTTCTTGATGAGTCGTTAGAACCAGGAAGTTAGTGGTCAAGAATAAAGTAGTGCGTCATGAATATTGATTTGAAAGACGAGTTGTCTACTCTTACGTTGGATAGGTGCGCAAGACTAGTGGTAAGTGGAGACAAACTTAGACAGAAAGGGGAGATGAACTTGGAAGATATTGTGACGGATGTGGAGATGAAATTATAGCACCTTTCTGTAACAGATGGAGTATTTGGATATGCAATTATAGCACACTTCTGTGACAGATGGAGTGTGTGGAGATGAAATTATAGCACCTTTCTGTAACAGATGGAGTATTTGGAGATGAAATTATAGCACCTTTCTGTAACAGATGGAATATTTGGAGATGAAATTATAGCACCTTTCTGTAACAGATGGAATATTTGGAGATGAAATTATAGCACACTTCTGTGACAGATGGAATATTTGGAGATGAAATTATAGCACCTTTCTGTAACAGACGGAGTATTTGGATATGCAATTATAGCACACTTCTGTGACAGATGGAGTGTGTGGAGATGAAATTATAGCACACTTGTGACAGATGGAGTGTGTGGAGATGCAATTATAGCACACTTCTGTGACATATGGAGTACTTATATGTAACACATGTTTAATGAACTTGACAAGTCTGAAGCACTTCAAATGTGTAAAGTACTTCGATGACGTGAATCAGCTGTCAACTTAATGTCAGATGAATGTGGACAACGACTTTGGTATTGAATTGTTCTCAGTTAGGGCACCAGTAAGAGGCTTATCTCAATAACTGATGTCTGACCGAATCCCTGAGAAGTAGTTACTTAGTTAGCGACTATTTTTAGGACAATCTTTAACATCACGGTTATAATGAATTTCAATTTACGTACTTATTATTTTAACAAAAGTTAAAGTGTGTGTGTGTGGTGGGGGAGGGCAAGGAATACTATTTACTAGTATTTACTATTGAAAACAACCGATTCTGTTCATTCTTTTTTTTTGGTTTAATTATGTGTGTGGATTAAATAGTATTATTTTGGTTTATAAACGCCCCCTGACATCATGTATGGCGCATGTTCTGATGTTTACCACGCCCCCATGTATTAGCATGCCCCCCACCACCACCACCCCCACTAATGTGATCCCATCACTCAATATTCCTGGTCATGTTGAGACAAAAGAGAAGTACCCGATTGTGGCAATCGATACGGCCCTCCACAGCCGAATAAAGATTCGATTCTAACTCTGTGCCATTATAGATCTATCTGAAGATCGGAGACCGAATGTCTGAGCAGGGATCAGACAAAACGGTTGGATTCTTACTTTCAAATGTAGCGAGTAGCGGTGACGCGAGGTTCTACTTATTGTACTTTTTTTTAAATTTTGATTAGGTTGAAACTATTCGATGAACGTTTCAAATCCGAAATAATTGAGTTAGAAATTTTAGAAATCTATATATAGAACCAGAAAAAGTAGGTCAAAGTCAATTAAACCACCCCCCACACACTTTTTTTTCCACTGCCTCTAGTTTTTTAAACATCTCATAGTGTTTTATAAAGTAGGATCACCTAGTGATGCCGCTCACAATCTATTATAAAATAGCATCACCTAGTGATACCGCTCACAATCTATTATAAAATAGTATCACCTAGTGATACCGCTCACAATCTATTATAAAATAGCATCACCTAGTGATACCGCTCACAATCTATTATAAAATAGCATCACCTAGTGATGCCGCTCACAATCTATTATAAAATAGCATCACCTAGTGATACCGCTCACAATCTATTATAAAATAGCATCACCTAGTGATACCGCTCACAATCTATTACATTTTCCCCAAACCTTTTCTTCGAATCATGAGTCTACTCACACTGGGTCTCTAACGTCAAATAAAATCTGCTGTTTTGTAGCAACGTTCACTTCAAATTCTTCACTTGAAATTTTAGACATGAAATCTATACATTAGTCACAATTAGAGGTTTTCCGGTTTGGGGTTATTTGTGCTCTCGTCAGTTCTAATCTGTCTGCTGTTCGCAAGAAGACAATATATGTACTCTAAATAGATATTCCAATAGGACTTCATATTATAACTGTATTATGAACAGACATTTAAATATGTCTTAAGACTACAACTACACTCTGGTTAAGACTATAACTGCACTATGAACAGACATTTCAACAGAACCTAAGGCTATAAATTATAAATATACTCTGAACAGATATTTAGATAGGGCTTACCCATCCTCAACTTCAAGGGAGTTCATCAAATATATATCACATTATATGCTGGCTCATTGTGTCTCTTCTAGATAACGGAGTTTTGGTAGTTTGAGGCAGTGAAGTTTGGGAAATTCTTTCTATGCATATACTAAAGACAGCGAGCCAAGCTCCTGTCATCACCCGCCACTCAATCGTCATGAGTGACGTCATCGCCTCTTAAGTCTCGACGGAATATATATTGGTCTCATCTGGCGATGCCCCCATCCCCGCCCTTCGTGGAAAGTAATATACCGTCCATCTCCCAGGAAACCCCGTCCTGTGACGCAAGAACATGGCTTTATTGGCTCCCGGCTTTATTACCCAAATGTGAGGTGAATGTGGCAGTATGAAAACAGCTGCGGGCGGATGCCTTGCAAATCTAGCATTACCAATGACATTAAACGTGTGTATAGGCAAATATCCTCATTACTGGCCCCCACACTATTAACACACGGGCCAGATTCCCAGCGCGGGGACCTTATCCCAACTGGAAGAGTAGATGAAAATCGGACATTCATCAGCTCATTGACCTTTCTTTCCTTTGAAATTGTCGGTGGTTGTATTTTTAGCATGTGTAAATATGTTATTGTGTTGTTTTTTTTTTCCGAAAAGTACTCGTATTATTTCTAGTTCATTGTTATGTACAAAGTATGGTCCTGACATCGTCTTGTTCCCGTCTGAGTCTTGGGACATTATTCCCATTTCAGACAAATTCGATTATTCCCTGGTATACATAAAAACATTAAATATTTTTAAATAATCGTACCATGTATCCCTTTTGGCATTAAAACTATCATGTCATGTGAATATTTTAACCAATGCTACATTATAATGCTTCGATAAACTCTCATTTCCTGCTTCTTTAAAACATTTCAGTTTTAGCTATACTCTACTGAAACGTAATTCAAGCAATTTTGGCGCTATATTTGTTAGAATAAGTACGGTATTAACCACCAAATCCTATGTTTACACCCCCATGTAATCGTATTTTATGTTTGTTAGAATAAGTACGGTATTGGCCACCAACTCCCATGCTTACAACCCTATGTAATCGTGGGGGTGTGTTTGTTAGAATAAGTACGGTATTAACCACCAACTCCCATGCTTACAACCCTATGTAATCGTGGGGTGTATTTGTTAGAATATGTACGGTATTGGCCACCAACTCCCATGCTTACAACCCTATGTAATCGTGGGGGTGTGTTTGTTAGAATAAGTACGGTATCAAGTATTAACCACCAACTCCTATGCTTACACTTACAACCCTGTGTAATCGTGGTGTGTATTTGTTAGAATAACTACGGTATTGACCACCAACTCCCATGCTTACAGCCCCAGCTTCGCCTACCGCTAAGGTGGACCTCCTTAATTCTGAGACCTCTGTACCAGACACGCCTTGCCCGGACTATGACCACGAGGTGGATGGCACGCCAGATAACAACAGAAGGAACTCCTTCAAATTCGTCAACAATTTTAAAAATGTTATAACCCACATCCGAACTATAGGTATCCCATTTGATTGACTCTAGATATTTCTGCTTCACCACACTACACCATTTAGTGCGTTACTTCCATAGCTACAATAGCGCTTACAGCACTAACTCACTTTACTCTAGCGGCTTTTGTAGCGCTTTTAAAAAAAAACAAAAAAACAAACAGCCTTCCTTAATGCTATAGCGTACATTATTAACCAAGGCTGACTAGCATATCTAGTTGTAGTGAATTTATGCAGCTACTAAACGTCTTCGCTGAAGGTAAGTCTGACAAGTATTCTTTGGTTTTGCTGCCTGTCACTCCGTCCGAGTTTCTGACACAACTCACCCATGAACCACTGAGCAGCTCAATAATGTTTTTAAAGTCAAAAACTAATATTGCTTGTGTTATTTAACAACATTTAGGCCACTATTGTTATGTTAGTACGTCCAGGAGCAACGGGCCCCCGAGGCGGAGGTGTATATTGTTAAGACGTCGAACTAATGGAGTGATTAATCTGTGAGTTTAAGTTTACGTACAAGTTGGCGGAGATATCAGGTTTGTATACAGCTGCTAGGTTCAAGTTTCTCTCAACCGTATTCTCGCCTTTGTTCAGAGAGGAGAAAAAATGTGGAACATGATTTTTGTCACTAACCGTTGAAAATTTGTTAAATTATTTCAAGAAACTCTAAAACAATTCGGACTGACTACAAAGATATTAACGATTGTAAAGGGCTACTGAAGTCTCTCGGGAAACCAGTGGAGTTTTACTAACAAAAGAAATATTTTTGCTATTTTCTTTATTAATATTTTTGTTATTTCTGACCAAGTAGTGGTGCAACAAATATTTATTATAAAATTATATTTTTCTTCTTCTTTATGCACAATTTTCACATGCTTTTCTTAGATTTAATTCTTTCAAGGCGAGGACTTAAACTTAACCGACTTAAACTTAACCTTGGTCGTTTACCACCAACCAGTCACGCCTAACACTTAACTTGTTGGCCAGAGACTAGCAGCATTACACTGTTAGACAACCTGTTCTGTCCTGTGGGACTGGTGGAGCTAACTTCAAACAGGAAAGGGACGTTTACTTTTCCTCTTTAGCGTTAAGGAAGTCGGCTTAACGCATTATGTCACCATGGCTACAGGCCCAACAGGTGTTGGCCAGATTTTTTTGCTCTCTCTCTCTTTTTTTTCTCTTCAAATGTAAATAAGCAGCTGAGTGCTAGCATAAATCAATTTTCTTTAAAATAAATAAAAAGCGTATTATAAGTTTCTTTTTTTTTTCATACCAATATGCAAAACAAAAAAGTTCATTTTAACAACAACGCAAAAAATCTGTACCAATAAAATCTAGGTAGGATTAAAATATTAATATGTTATGGGTCTGAGCATTCATAAATGTGATTTGATGGTGTCATGAAAAGAATGAAAAGCAACCAAAGTCTCAAAGATAGAGATGGGCTGGGATGGTTTATATTTTCCCTCCATTTATTTTGTTTTTGTATTTATTTGGTCCCCTACTTGTAGTTATGATTTCACATAGTCAAAAGGAGGAGGGTCTGTAAAAGAAAATAGAATGAACTCTGAACTTAACACATTTCTGAAATCATTACCTACATTCTTTATGAGAAACCATTGAACTAATTGAATGAATAAACCTAACTGAAAATTGTCTTGCATATTATTTTTCATTAATTTTTACTTAATTGTTGTTAGTTTAAGTTGTGTTTCATTTTACTATAATTCATACTTTTAATTTAGACTTGTTCAAAGTTTCCCAAACAATGTCATCTTAAAATGGCATGCAATCGCTTTTTGCCTCTTAAATCTATGTATAATATAGCAAATGCTCATTGGATTTTAGAGTTAGCCTTCCAATTAATATCAAGTTTTATGCCACACTATTTTTTAGTAGAAATGGTATATATACACTATTTTTCCAATGTTTTATCTCTAACTTACTAAAATAACGGATTCAGTCAACAAATGCTTATTTTGATTTAACACGAAACAATTTAAATTTTGGTAAGTGAATGATTTTTAAAATTTTTAAGCACATTAGTTTTAAACTAAAAGCTGATTTCTTTTTATTTTAATTCAATCTGGAAACATTACGTAACCATTTTTTCCCCTTGTTTATATAAATATACAGCCAATTTCTTTTTATTTTAATTAAATCTGGAAAAATTACGTAACCATTTTTCCTTGTCTATATATTTAATATGGTATTAATAATCACAATTATCAAGTTAACTATATTTCTGTTTTAACAAAAACTCTTTAAAAAATTACTGTCACATCGCCAAACACCATTCTTCATGGAATGTTAAAGAATATCTTAGTATAGATTTTTATCAAAATTAGTTCTGTCTCCTTTGTTTATTGTTGTTTAAATGACTTTTTAAAAATGAAACTCTGAATGAAGCCTTTCTCTCCTTGCTGAAGATCTCTTCACCTATTCCTTTGTTTTATTGTTTAAATAAATTTTTTAAAAATTAAATTTGACATCTTCTGTCCTTGCAGAAGATCTCTACACCAATTTCCCAGAACCTGATCCCGACTATTTAAATGACGACGAGGAAGACAAAGTATTTCACCCACCAGATCAGGCCTCTGACTTCCCTCCACCACCCCCACCGTGCACTGCCGAGGAACTCTCCCAGGCGGTGTCAGACGCTTATGATGCCCAGGTCCACAACGGAATCTCACCCACGGCAGACGGCCTGACCAGTCAGGCTGAACCTCCACTGATCAGGCCCAAACCCCTGCACAATCCATGCATAGAGTCTAGAGAACGGCAGGCCCTCCACAAGGAGCTGTTGATGAATTATAAGATGTAAGTCTTGGGATCCACATGATTATAAGATGTAAGTCTTGGGATCCCCATGATTATAAGATGTAAGTCTTGGGATCCACATGATTATAAGATGTAAGTCTTGGGATCCACATGGTTATAAGATGTAAGTCTGGGGATCCACATGATTATAAGATGTAAGTCTTGGGATCCACATGATTATAAGATGTAAGTCTTGGGATCCATATGGCCAAGCAATGATATAATATCCAGCTGGCTATAATTAACATAATACACAGTTGTTGATTTCAGATGGATTGTCTATCATTGACTATCCTATGTAAGCTTATTGGATAAAAGACAAAATGTATGTTTTTAAAGTTCTGAAATGTTTAGGTAAAAGCAAAATTATCTATTCAATTATAATTGACATAGAAATTTTCTCATCTCCTTATAAAAGGATTTGTATTTGACATTATCAATGATACCTAATAACTTGTTAATTATTTGTATTGGACATTTTCAATGATAGCTAATGACATGTTATTTATTTGTATTGGACATTTTCAGTGGTAGCTAATGAAATGTTATTTATTTAAATTGAAACTCAATCACTTGAATTATTATTAACAATAGATAATGGTTTACAATTATTTTAACCACAGTATGAAAAACATCAAATGTATTCTAAATAAGAATGTGTATGTTGAGAAGGAATCTGATGTCCAAAAGTATCAACTCTAACAGAATTTGCTCAAGAAATCAATTCATACAAAAAGTCACAGATGCTCAAATGTCTTGTAATAAAATCATCTGAATGAAAATGACAAATGGAGAGAACATTTTTTCAAAATACAGCTCTATTAGTTATGAAAATAGCTTAATTATGTCTGTAATAAAAAATTAAGTTATTCATATAAAAACTTTGAATGCATTGAATAGATTTTTGATATCTCCTCAGTGGTAAAGATGTCTTGAAAAAGCCAGAGCTGGACAAGGTGCTAAGGGACCGGAGAGAGAACCAGCGTAAGAAGGAATGGGATGATCAAAAGACATCCAAAGGCCGTACAAGCTTGGAGTTGAAACTGGAGGAGAGAGCAACGAGATTAAAATCTGTAAGTTTATGGGGAGAGCAGGATATCATGGGGAAAAAGCCCCACATGTTTGTGGTTGTGATGATGGGATGGATGGCTTGGTCAATAGTGGTTATGATGGTATGGTATGGTCAATAGTGGTTATGATCAGATGGTATGGTCAATAGTGGTTATGATCAGATGGTATGGTCAATAGTGGTTATGATGGAATGGTATGGTCAATAGTGGTTATGATCAGATGGTATGGTCAATAGTGGTTATGATCAGATGGTATGGTCAATAGTGGTTATGATCAGATGGTATGGTCAATAGTGGTTATGATGGAATGGTGTGGTTAAGGTGTTATGATGGGATGGTGTGGTTAAAATGGGATGGTATGGTCAATAGTGGTTATGATCGGATTGTATGGTCAATAATGGTTATGATGGTATGGTATGGTCAATAATGGTTATGATGGTATGGTATGGTCAATTGTGGTTATGATGGTATGGTATGGTCAATTGTGGTTATGATGGTATGGTATGGTCAATAGTGGTTATGATGGCGTGGTTATGATCAAATGGTATGGTCAATAGTGGTTATGATCAGATGGTATGGTCAATAGTGGTTATGATCAGATGGTATGGTCAATAGTGGTTATGATGGTATGGTATGGTCAATAATGGTTATGATGTTATGGTATGGTCAATTGTGGTTATGATGGTATGGTATGGTCAACAGTGGTTATGATGGCGTGGTTATGATCAGATGGTATGGTCAATAGTGGTTATGATCAGATGGTATGGTCAATAGTGGTTATGATGGTATGGTATGGTCAATTGTGGTTATGATGGTATGGTATGGTCAATAGTGGTTATGATGGCATGGTATGGTCAATAGTGGTTATGATGATATATTCTTACAAGTTTTATTTTTTAAGTATTTTCTAAACAAGTTGATTGCATTGCTAATGAGAGTTCAGAATGGTTCATTTCAGACTTGAAAAGAAAAAAAGATATATTTAAAAAAACAAACTGTTAACCACAAAGCTGAGTAGATTTAAATGTAGATAATCCAGTTGGTTTGTTTTACCTTTAAATCATGCTGTTGGCTAAACTTGGATCTAAAGATGAACTAGAGTCATTTAAATAGCCCACTAAAATAATGGCCTCTAAAAAAAACAAACAACAAAAAACAATTATATCGACTTTTTTTTTTTTACATCTGACTGTAATTCTAAAGCGATGTTAAAATTCATTATTAGTATCAAATCCAGGCAAATGTATTATAAAGCCCTCCTTTTAAGTCACATATTTACTTCACTTGAACCAGTTGTTTCTTTCATATTGCCAGGAAGAAGAGAAAAAGATGAAAGACATTGAAGAGGAAGCTCAGGCACCTGAATTGCTGAGAGTCCATCGCAAGATCACACTGAAATCTGGCAGCACTAGTGAACAAAGTTAAGTTGGTGGCAGCATTCAGCTGTTACACTTCAAAGTTTAGTTGATGGTTACAAACATTGCACAAATGTGCGTATACTTGTTTTACCAGTGAACACAAAAGATTATGTGGACCATAAATTATCTAGCAAGTGTGCTAATCTTGAGGATATTTTAAACATTATTTGAAATAAAAATATGGCACTGGGAATAGTTGCAAGTCTATCATGAAAGTTATTATTGGAAGTTTGACTGAAGGGCTAAAATATAACCTTAAATAATTGATAACTGCAAAGCTGTTACATGTTAAGTTGTTGAAGTTTGACCTTTTCAGAAAAGCCATAATGTAGAAATTTTTTTAGACAAAGTTTCGCTTCATTGACTAATTCTGTTGTATTCCATTGTTCACATTTCTTATGAGCTAAAGTTTTACCCAAATAACTTGACAGAATTTGGTATGTAAATGTTACACAAGTATATCTCACCATTTGCTTCATGCCCATTTGAAAATGGTTAAATTGGACGAATTATGTTCAAATATTGTTTGTTAAGATAATTTTATCAGTTTAGCATATCAAATTTAAATTGATATTGTATGCATGCTGGCTGGGCAACAAATTACTGTTTTACTGAAATGTTTGTATGCAAGCAAAACAAAATATTGATGTGCTATAGTGTACTTATATTTGAGCAAGTGTACTGTCTTACAGGAGACCAAACAAAACATTACAGAGATATGGGTGTACCTGAGAGCTAATCGTTTATCAATTACCTCATGTTCAGATCACAAGCACTTATCAATTAAAATCACCTCATAGATAGATAACTGTATATAGATTCTATGGCATTTACGTGTTTTAGCCAAGTCATTATTTGATAGCCAAGTCAGTCACTGTCTATGTTCATTCTCATTATTTGACAAAATATGGATTCAAATATTCTTTTTCTGTATGTACTTTCTTAAAAGCTTATCTAATATTCTAATCAAACAAAAATTAAAGTTTAGTTTCCATTAATTTGACTAAAAATATTTATTTGTACAAAGTATGAGTAAATTGATGACTTAAATCAAGTTTGTGAACTGAAATTAATTTGATTCCATTTCTCTTGAATGTGTTACTCTAAATGATTGAGTTACTGCAATATTGTGTTTGTTTAAAACCTGTTCTTTCTTTAGAAGATCTGAGGTTCTGCATTTTTGTGTGCCTTAAATTTTAAACTTGTTAGAAAAAAAACACTTCTGACAATTTAAACTTTACAATACAACTAAGGGAGCCCTGTAAACCACACACTTAAAAATAGACATGAAAATCCATTATAGTTATTGATTTTAATGTGAATAATCATAACTATAAACATTCACTCTGACCTAGGAATAAAAGATTCTATCTGATACTGATATCAATCTGATGGCATTTAAAATGAGAAATCTTTGATGAAAGAAATGAGCAGGTCTTGGTGGTGCTCTGAGACTAAGTAAGAATAAACACATTCATAAAGTAGTGATCCTCATCCAAAGATTGGTCATTTAATAAAATCATGTGATTTATTTCATATGTTATGAAACCTCATCAGTTATTTATCAGTATCAGCCAAAGTTGGTTTATGGGACCAAATAGTATCAATCTGCCAACAAGTAATGGCTTCTCATTAGCCTGGCCCAGCTCAAGATGGTGAAAAATAAATGGAACAATGGCATTCAAGTAAAAATAAAACATTCATTCACTGTGCTGGTATGTTATGACTAACTTTGTTTACAGCTGCATCAAGTGTTACTTTTTTAGTGTATTTCAAAATAGCCTTACTTCTGTCTTATCTTATACCTAGTTTTACTGACACTAACAGATGCTTACTTTGGTTTATTTATTTGCTAAAAGTTTAGTGTACACAATTTCTCCAGGACAAGTGCAGATTGATATGACATTTAAATTATTTTTTTTTAACTATGGCTGACTGCTGTGCTGCAGGCTATATTTTATATACAATATCTCACATCTTTTGGTTCATGTATCACTGTTGACAGTTCCATTGACTGTTAGAGATGCTAAACATTTGATCCTTCTAACTTATAATCACCAGGCAGGTCCATTTTCTTTTCACACACATTGTTGGCATACATACCATAGTTGGAGGAAAAAACTAAAATATTCCTATGCACACTAATCTTATAAATAGTGAAAAAACAATAAAACATTTTTACAAAATAACTTAAAAGTGGTTTAACAGAAAGAACGGGGTGAAAAATGGTCAAAAGTATGAACAAAAAAAATTAAAAAGCTCATGGAAGTTTAATTCATCGATCTAAATTTATATATTTATGTCATTATAGTTAAAGTTTAGCTAAAATGTGTAATTGTGCTTTCTATATAATTTTACAATGCCAATATTAACTCATCATTTAACTGACCAAGCAATCAGTTTTTTCCGCTAACACTTAGTTTTTCCAGTCTCACCATTTGAAAGATAATGAAGCAGCATTCTAACACTTTTTTTGTGTGCAACATTCTCATTCTCTTTTGTTGTTCTTTAATTTTTTTTGTAAATTTTTATTTTTAAGCAACCAGACAAAATAACTGCTTATGAGTACTTATATAACTATGTGTGTATTAGACATATTTTGTATGCTATTTGTGTAAGAATGTTCTTTGCTAATAAACATTTTTTTGGGTAGCTAAAAATAAGCATAATTAAATAAATGTACATGACAAGTCCCATCACTTTGGTTATTTCATAACATTGTCTCTATCACATTTTAAATGATATCTTAAAATACTAGAGGAAAACATAGATATTTATCATATAGTTATTATATTATTTATTTAACAGTTTTAAAATATTTATTAATGTAAGAACTATACCCCATTTTAGTTGATCATAAATTATTCCTGAATTGTAAAACTGTAGTGTAAATCTTACACAGTAATCTTGCTATTTGGAGTGAAAATGCCAGTGGCCTTATGTGATTTATATTTTGTAAATCTTTATATGCTATATATATATATTTAAATATATATAAATTAAGCTTAAAATCAAATGTGTATGAATGATTTTTGTACATATTTTAAAAAACACTTTTTCAAGCACATAATTTTTTTTGCATGAAAAGAAAATAAACAAGCAAACAATTATTTTCCCTGCCACTCAGGATAATTGAATGTTGCTTTTTTGAGTTTAAGTCCTTGATTAGATGTAAAATTTGACACTTGTCATGGGCACCCACACTTGTCATAGGCACCCCACACTTGTCATAGGCACCCCGCACTTGTCATAGGCACCCCACACTTGTCTTGGGCACCCCACACTTGTCATGGGCACCCCACGCTTGTCATGGGCACCCCACACTTTATTTTCAAGTGTTAAAAAATGTCAATTATCCCTGGTACCAGAAAACCCTGTTTTTCAATCTCTTTTTTTTGTTGTTCTCATGTAAATTAAAGCATGTGCTTTAAAAGTTTTTTTGTGAAATAAATTTTTATTTACTCTTTTTTTGGTCTTTTAATCAATCAATTACAATCAGTTAAAGGTCAACAATTAAATTAGTATGTCATGAACATAAAGGTTCAAAGTAATGAAGAATGATATTATGGGTCCTTAAGAGTTAAGTAGAATGAAGGTCTGAAAATTTTATGATTTTTGCTGTTCTGTTCTAATTTCGAGGCAGTTATTCACTATATAAAACATTATGTAATAATGAATTCCCATGTAATAAACTTGTATTATCCATAAAGGCAAATGACAATAAATGGGAGTACCTTAAATGGTCCGTCTACAGGCAACTATGTATTAAATATTTTAGTTTGTGAATCTTGTTGAATGGAGAAATTATCTCAGTCATCTTTGTATATTATAA
This sequence comes from Radix auricularia, assembly GCA_002072015.1. Lineage (NCBI taxonomy): Eukaryota > Metazoa > Mollusca > Gastropoda > Lymnaeidae > Radix > Radix auricularia. Next base: position 279,767 of record MUZC01004564.1, on the reverse strand, counting down.
TCACTCAGCAACTGTTTCACTGTCGTGTATGTTATATTCTGCAGTTATAATTATACATTTTATTTTATTATTGTTGCAAAACCGTTCACTGAATTTAGTACACTTAGTACATTACAATTTGCACATGTATTATTTTTGGTATACATGTAATAAAGTTATTCTTGATTCATTGTCATGATCTTTAGTTTTTGTTTAGAGGATTAGGCAAGTCAAACTAATAATTTTCATTTGGAGAACAAAATTTAAATCCCAGAGGAAAAACAGTTTTAATTTTTTAATACTTTGGATAAGATCATGATTTTAGAATTGGACAATAACAACAAAAATAAACTGGTAGATTTTATTTATGTTTAAATGAATAATTACTGGAGTGGTAAATATGACTAAGTAGCCAACAACATACTACTTAGCTCTTTTAGAAGAATCTATTCAAGATGTGTTTACTGAATACTGAATCAAAATGTTTGCCTTTCAATAAGCTATGTAAAATTAGCTTCAGATGTTCTGCTAAAGGTTCTTAATTAAGCACTTTAACATAAATTGATGAAAAACAAATGCATAATTATGAAAGAACAACATTATTTCTAAAATTAAGGAGCATTGAGCCAGAGTTCACGTACCCATCCTTGGTTATTATTGTCTCTGGGTTTATTGCATTAGGTACAAAACTAATCCTTTCGATTCACATACTTTTGAAGAGATTTATCCATACATGAATGAATGGCAAGGTTAAGCTGACAAAACTTTTCACATATTGTACACTGAAAAATTTTTGGTGAGTTTTATTAATTAATTATAAAAATTCACAAAATGAGTATTTTGAAGAAATAATAAATCTGTTCTGGTTACAATACAAATTCTTGGCAAAATTTGTTAGAAGGCATGAAAATACGTTCATTTCTTGAAATATTTGAAAGGTAGAGAAATTGTAAAAGAACAAAAACAATAATTTTAAAATATGGTCTAAATTCAACCAAGATATAAAATAAACAACAAAAATATATCACATCAAAAATCAAATGGAATAGTTCTACAACAAAAAATAACAACAGTTAAATGGTTAACAGAATAACCAAAAATAACATTGAAAATCTTTTTATTTAAAATAATTTTGGAACCTTTTCTATACAAATAAACTGCTCTTATAAATTCCAATTTATGAAAGGAAAACACAATTAAATATTAGTAATATTAATTTTAGCAATTCACAACAGTGATGTTAGACATAGTTTTTAAAAAAAAGACTTTTATCTTTAATTTATTTTTCCCCATTAAACTAACTTTAATACAGCTCATGACAAATGTACCCTGTAAGCTGCACAGTTACCTGACTGATGCCATGCAGCAGTTTAGAATTACTGAGCAGCAAATTTTATAAAATGCATGCTGTGCAAGTTTTTTTTTACTTTGCACAAGGACCAATAACCTCAAAAGGAACGTTGCTCATGACTAGGCCTGTCAACGGGGACCCGGGGACCCGTTGCCGAGAAATTACCCGAGTTGTAAAATGGCGCCCGGGTACCCTTGAAAATGTTACGACAATATCTTTACCACCGGTGTTTAAACTGTGGCTCTTCTGTGTTCAAATTTCGGCTCGCGAATAATTTATCAAATTAAAACTTTTCGTTTGAAATAAATACGGTAAAATGCGTATTAAGATGAAAATGCTTAAAAAGATATACGTGTTAAAGGGAAATAAAACATGGTCCCGACAAACTACAAAGTATTTTGATATACTTTTTTTTTACCAGGAACATGAAACAAAAATACTTTAAAACAAAAAAGGTTTTAGTTCTTTGAATTGTTCAAGTAAGGAAAATAGACCTAGAACACACCATTGATAACTACTATTAACTAGGATGGGCTAGAGATGACCTTCGCATGGCTTTGAAATACGCCGCTCATCATTGATACCGATCGAGCAAGCCAATGCCCCCCCCCCACACACACATGTGTCTCCACTCCTATCTCCACCAAATACTTTTAAAAAAATATTTCAATCGTTGAATGATTTTCACTATAAGAACAAAAATACATGGTGGGGGTGGGTCTGTCCTTTCAGTATGACACAAAATAGGACACAAGAGTGATAACTAGGATTGGCTAGAAATGACCTTGGCTTTGAAATACGCCGCTCATCGTTTCGATTGAGATGCGCCAATTTATTTTATCTACCCCCCCCCCCCCCCNGCTCTAAAAACCTTAGCACCCCTTTGCTCACTGTTTTTACACCACTGTACTACAATAGCAAAGTAGTATTTCAATGTCATCATTTTACAATCGTTCACTCATGACATCAAAATTTGCATTTCCACAATAAACAAAGCAGTAAAAGGCTAATGGTAGTAATAGCGGGCATATTAACGAAAATTTTGAGGACTTTCGAACGGGTAACCCGGGTACCCGTTCAAAGTTTTGACGGGTACCCAAACAGCATTTTTCAACAATATTGACAGCCCTACTCATGACCAATGTACCCTCTTAAGTTTTGTTGATCTGTGTGGAAAAAAAATCAACACGTGCAAGGATGTGCAGCATTAATTATATTTTTTGAGCAAATTATATATTACACAAATATAGTCCTTAAAATATATTTTGGCTGCGCTGTAACTCTTAACTGCTGCGCGGCATTGGGAAGACAGCTGCTCAGCCTAGCAGTCATTGCTTACGACATTTCTCTTTTTTTTAAAGATGAAGCTACAATGTAAGGCAATACTGGTTTGTCTGGGATGTGAATGGTACATTATAAGGATGACCACAGATCTAACTCAAAGAAAGCCTAATTCTGTAACAAAAGAAAGACCAGGACTAGCAAGAAGTGTGATTAAATGCACTAGGAACAGCTTAAAAATTAGAAAGATTACTTAAATGCTAAACAGGAATATACAATAAATGCACAATACCAATTAAAATCCACAACTATAATTATAAAATAACAACTATTTAATTTACAACAAAGCAACTTTGCGACAAAATTAAAAACACAAAGTCATCAACATTTAAATTAATTATATAAAAGCCTACTTAAGTCTCTTTGTTCAAAGCTTAACGTATATGTTGTTAGCAACTTGTTTCTAAAAGCACTTCTAATATTATTACATCTTATCTAAATTTTATTTTATTAAGTTTTATGGGTTTGATTGCAATTAAATAGTTAATAAAGTAATGAGGCAGGCATTTTAATATATTGTTTGGTTTGTTAATTTCACATGTATTTCTTACTCACCAACAAATTGCATTATTTAATGTTACTGGAAGATCAACATTATACTTAATTTGATATAAAATTGAAAAAAATTAGCTAATGGTAAAATATTGCATTGAGAAAATGCTTGGGGTGCACATATAATATAATTATAAAATGTGACCAAAGGGTAACCTATTGTAACTTAAAGCATTTAAATGACAAATGTTTAGAAACTAAATCACTAGACTGAAATATTTATCTCATAAATAAAGTTTTAAAAAATTACTTAATCAGGAATAAGAAAAATTCTTATTACAGATGCTCCTTCTATACAGAAGACTATTGCATCCTAAGCTTATCTGTGGCTTATGAATTTTATGTCTAGTCTATATTAAGTTGTAGATGTTAATACTGTGTTGGTTATTCTGGTTTGATAAGGAAATTCATTCCATACCCCAATTCCAAAATGAGATTGTATGAGTTTGTTCTTGCATAGGAATAAGAAAAGTGTTTAAATTATCTTTGTGTTGTATTTCCAACTGCTTTACTAACTACCTTACGTATTTTACTACAGTCAAACCTCTCATAGCAAGTTTTTCGCATAACGAGCAAAATGTTTTTGAAAAAGTTGCTCCGCTAACGAGCGAAGACTCACATAATGAGTAACACAGAAAGGGAAAGCCCCCTTTTTTAGGAAATTCATTTTTGAGCCGGCACTTACGCCTGACGTTTTATTCTGTGTTAAGCACTCGGTCTGTTAGCGTATTGTTTTCATGTGTGATCAAATGTTTTTACAAATTTTATAACTCAGACAGAATTCGTATTTTTTTTATGTGCTAAGTGTAATAACCTGTGTTAAAATGTCTTTGAAAAAAAAAACACTAGAAAACAATCATAAGAGGGGGGGGGGGGAAATAGTTGAAATAAACGAAAAACAGTTGAAAAGCGAGAACAAGGTGGCAAAACTATCGCACAACTACAATTGGCCAACGTCAACGATCTGCACTATTCTCAAGAGGAATTAAGGAGATGGATGCTTCAAATGGATGCATTTTTAAAAAAATACCTTATAGGACATTAAGAGTTAATTTACGTGTTACAAGATATAGGTTGATTAACAAGTTTAATCAAATCTGTTGCTGAAGAAAACTGGAACAGTACCAGCACCAAGAAACAATGAAAAACAAAATCCTCACTAGAGGTATAGTAATAGTAGTAATTAGTAGTAAGAGTTGCCAAAGTTTTTAATTTCTGCCAATTAGCATTTCCTTTCCAACATTATTTAGGTGCCTTCCCTAAATAGCCAAATGTCTTTCTAAAAGCCTTTTCATCAAATTTCAAAAATTAAACATGAGGAACAATATCGGTGACATCTGAAATAAATATTTTTAAAATTTTCCATTAAAAAAAAAAATCATCAATTTACTCGGGATTAACATAAACTCAAAAAACTATAACTGAATTAGCTGACACTCTTCTCTCTTTACATCTCTCTAAAAATGGTTTCAATATAAAGTTATATAGTATTTTCTCTCACCACGGTCCCCATTGATGTAGCTGTGCAATGGTGGCCAAGATTGCCAACTGCTACACAAATAAGACAGACAAGTTTGTATAACTGAACATGAGAATAAATAGCTATAGGGAAATTGACTTTTGATCATTATATTAAAATTACAAATCAATGGATTGAATTAATATTAGAATAAATAAATAGTGTCACACATTGTTAAATCACATTAGCATATTGCACTGGTAATGGTAATTTATTAGGAAAAGTTATTTTAATAAAAGAAAATACACAGCTAACAATTTAGCCATCACATTTCATCAAATATAACCCGGTTATCTTCCATGATACGGGCAGCCACCTCTCCGTACTTGCTCTTCTCCTCTCGTATACTGACCAGCAGCGGGCCAAGACGCTGACATAGAGAACTCCTCAGTGTCACTGTGTCTGGATAATTGTGTAAGAAATTTTCCAGCAGACGCAGCATATCCATGCGTAGCTGTTGGTTTTAGATTAATTATAGTTAGTTTATATATAGAGGCCATTTAGAAAAGTAGGTTAATTCAAAAGACAGCTCAGTGTTTTTATAAGTCAACTGACAAGTTGATTTTTTTATGTGTCAACAGACAATTCAGTGTTTTTATAATTGTAATTATAAGTCTGAATAGCAAAGTCTATAGTGCAGTCGACTCACATGCTGAGGGGCGTGGGATCAAGCCTACGCAAAGCCACAATAAAACTGATGAAATACTAACACTAAGAAAGTCCTCCGCGGATCTGGGACACCCACCAAGGTCTACCAAGCCCCTAGTAAGTTATAATGGAAACATTAGGACCCCCTACAACCAATGGTTATGGGAGTTAAATAAAAAAATTATATGTAAATAGTAGGGCTGCGGAAATTAATGATTAATTTCTTGATTAATCGGTAAAATAAATTTTTAAATTATTTTAATTGATAAAATAGCAATTAAATTGAAGAGGTTGTTTTAAATAATTTTTCCGATTTATTAATAGATGATTAATTATTAATAATAGTTTGCTTTTTTTACGTACAAACTTCTCCATTTTAAAAAAATAAGATTTTATAAGTGTAAACTTTAAAATTATCTCTTATATTTAAATTTAAAAAATGTTAATTGCCTGTTTTTGTTAATTCCCTTGAAATTTTCAGTTTAATGACGTCATACATCTTGTTTTTAGCTTAATCAAAATTATCGATTAATAATTTGGCAAATTTTCAAAAGTTAACGATTAAATTTAAATTAAGCGATAACAGCCCTAGTAAATAGCAATATTCCCTTTTAGCTGTGTGTGTGCTGCTGTGCAATTATCTGACAGTTGCTACACAGTAGTTTAGAATAACCTGCAAAAAAAATGTTTTTAAAATAATGCTAAAAAATGGATGCTGTACAACTGTGCACACGCAAAAATGAACCTTAGAGGGAACATTGGTCAACAGAAACTCAGTTTTTGCTCATGTCATTTTAAATATAAACAAGTACCAGAAGTCTGCAGTCATCTTTGTCTTTTAAGAAATTAAAGTAACAACAACAAGCAAAAAAATCATTACAAAAATAAATCCTTTTGTTTTTAGAGCTAAATCAAATTTCTAGGATTTTTTAAGCATCCAATATCTGATTAAAAATTAAAATATACTCAGGCTCTGTTTTTGTTTATACCTTAATGAACTAAGATTTCAGCCCTTTTCTCCATAGGAAAAAAAAACAGAAAAATATTTTATACATAAACAATTTATACACACACACTATAAAAACTAAAATAATTTCTGAGATAAACTGGTTTTAATAAATTCAAATTTTAAAATAAACAGACTCACTGAATCATCCCTACTGAGATCTCGTAAAAATTCCTCAAAAATCCCAATCAGAGCCTCAACATCATTAGTGTAGAGGAGATCTGAGGTGTCTGGGTTGTCAAACAAATGTGTCAGCAGCAGGATAACAGAGTTGACCTTGGGTTCAATACCTGACTCCAGAAGTCTTGTTGGGTCATCTGGAAATATTCAGACAAAATATATCATCTAATTGCTGATTTAAAAACTGACCAGACATTCTTTAAAAATTGTGTTTGAATATTTATATGCCATAAATTAGGATATTGAAAAGGATGTTGTATTAAGGTCTAAGGCTATTTATTTTTAAAAAATTATGGGTCTAAATTTCTGATTCTATACTCAATCTAGAATTTAGTTTGTGGTTAACCTACAGTGTTTAGACAGAAACATGGGGGTATTCAATGAGGGGCAAGCAAGGCTGGAACTCATCCCCTCTCCTTTAATTTTGAGTAAAATGTCATAAAGTTATTACAATAAAACTGAACTACATTTCCTGAAAGTTTATTACGTTGAAGACATTGTACACATATCAAACATAAAAAAGAATTATATTTGCAAGTATAACTCATTACAATGTTGTAATTTTTAAAATAATGGTTTCAATGTTGAGCAGTTACTATACTAATAAAATAGAGTTTAACATTATAAATTGTGCATGTTGTCAAAAAAGCCATCTTAGTCATGGTAAAAAATTGGTTTCAATTAAAACCTCACATAGAGTGATTGTTTCTGTTTTTTCCCCTTTACTAATTTTTCATTTTCACATATCAGCTTTCACTCTCCTCTATAAAATTGTCAAATATGTAATATTCAGCAATAGCCCTGGCTTGATCCTTAAATGCAAGGCTTTCTAGTTTTGTCATCAAAAAGGGATGCAAAACTAAGAGGGGAAAATTCTGATTTATTTTCTACACAAAAACGAAGTAAGGTATAAAATTAGTTATTCTAAAATAATCAAATCAACTTTTGGATTTTCCCTGTTCATTTGTCTTCCAGCTTGTTGTGGAGGCTGAATGTCGACACCAATGTCATCTGCAACACCCTTTGTAACTCTAAAAACATCTTTATACCCCTCATTTGCAACACCCTTTGTAACTCTAAAAAAATCTTTATACCCCTCATTTGCAACACCCTTTGTAACTCTAAAAACATCTTTATACCCCTCATTTGCAACACCCTTTGTAACTCTAAAAACATCTTTATACCTCTCTTCACAATTCTGTCAATCAACAAATAATGTAATCAACAATTCTTCAATGTATTTTAACTGACTGCAATTTTTGGATCACAGCTTCTAGCTTTGATGAACATTTTTAGCTAAACAAACAACAAATGTATTTCTTACTGCACAAAGTAACTGATGTGTAACTTGCTTGCTTTTCCCAGAATGTTCTAAATATTTCAGTTGTTTAACAATTTCAGTCACATTTTCAGCAAAAATCCGCAAGCTTTTCTATTTATGTCTCCATCTAGTTTCACATAGCAAAGGAACATTTGGAATTAGTTTTCTTCGCTGATTACTTTCTCGGAAAAATACAATAATGACTAAATTGTTCCTATTGTCTTTCGTACAGCAGTCACATTATTTAAATCGTTCACGTCAAGATTTAGTTTATGTGAAATGCAATGTACAAATACTGCTTTTGGGTATTTTTTTTCAAATTATTGCTGGACTCCTCCTTCTTTACCTGCCATTGTAGAACATCAGTTGCATGCTTGACCAACAAGCTTTGTCATATCTAATCCAAATTCTAAAGAATTTGTAATGATGGTGTTGGCTAAACCTTCAGCTATTCTATTGACAATTTGAATATATCCCAGGAATACTTCTGTGACCCAATTTGTTCTTTGACAAATCTAACACAAAGTGACATCTTACCAATGCCTGAAATGTCATTTGTCTCGTCGGCAAGTATAGAAAATGCAACTGAATTATTTGCTTCATGAACAATGTCTTCACGCAAGAGACACCCACAAATTTCGATTATAGTCTTTTGCGTAGTTCCTGAGATATTAGCACTACAAGAACCAATTGATAAATGATTACCAAGAACTTCATGTGAGAGATGAGGCCAGCAGTAAACCTACCATGTTTAGAAAGAAATATAAGGCCAGCAGTAAACCTACCATGTTTAGAAAGAAATATAAGGCCAGCAGTAAATCTACCATGTTTAGTAAGAAATATAAGGCCAGCAGTAAACCTACCATGTTTAGAAAGAAATATAAGGCCAGCAGTAAATCTACCATGTTTAGTAAGAAATTTAAGGCCAGCAGTAAACCTACCATGTTTAGAAAGAAATATAAGGCCAGCAGTAAACCTACCATGTTTAGAAAGAAATATAAGGCCAGCAGTAAACCTACCATGTTTAGAAAGAAATATGAGAGATGAGGCCAGCAGTGCGTGTCCATGGGCCAGTTTGAGGGCCTCCGTGACAGGGTTCTGAGAGTTGTCCTCATGCTGCAGGTGGTAGGCACAGACCAGGGCCAGCAGCATGTCCACGTCATTGAGACGATTCAGTTCTGCCATGGTTTCAGTCATGCCCAAAAGCCAGATGAAGAAATGAATGTCCATGGTAGCTGTGTTGGGAATAAATGAAAAAATTAAACACTTAACAAATTTGATTATAATGAAGTTGAGATGCAAAGGTTTAACTTTTAATGATTTTTGTCTCTGTGATAAAAAAAATTTCAAAGTCTGATACAAAAAAACAAAATTTGAAGGAAAACACACACAAATTGAACTTTTCAACAAAAAGAACTTGAACCGTTCACTAAATTCTTTAAACAGAAAGACAAAGTTTACAATATACCATTGCTTATTATTACCTAAACCACCAAAAATATTTTTTCAAATTTAATAGAATAATCCTGGGTTTAAAATCTGACCTTTTCCAGCAGTTTTAACTTTTTTTTGTCAAATTAAAATTCTTGAGTTAAGCTACTATGATTTAAAAAAACAAAACCATGACATTATTTTGGCTTTAAAATTTTAAGTTAAATTTATATCATTAATTTTTATAAAAAAAGTTTTTACAAAGCCAAATCAACTTACAAGTTAGTTTGTGTGGTGATGGCTGACCTTTCATGAATATAATCCCCAAAGTCTTGGCCACCTGCAGGACACGTGTATCACCTGAATTAAAAAATTCAATATCATAGCACAAGGCACGCTGTGTTGGGATCAACATTTTACTTTATTGAGATAACAACAAAAAAATTCTGAATTTTTTTTCCCCAAAATGTCACTTATTATGAAAAATCAGTGATGACGATATCAGGACTTTTACATGCTACAGATACAGATATTGCTGATATCCTGATATCGGTAAACCCATAAAGAAAAAATAATTTAAAAAACTAACAGTTATGATGTTGCTGCATTTCTGCCACCATCTCTTGAGGAAGCTCAGAGTAAAGAAACTCTTGAATGGCCTGTGAGTTCAATCGGCAGATTGCTTCAATAAGCTGAAGTAGGCAAGAGTGAATAACCCACCGTGTTTCCTAAGAAAATAACACATAAGTCAAACATTATGTGTGCGTCGAGTAAAGTTATCTCTCACAGGATTTAAATAAGACCAAAAAATTTTTTTATCAGGCACAGAACTTAGAAACTTAAAGAAAAGTATTCAATAATGTTTCAAAATCTGAAATTATCTTAATTCTAGTAACTTGAAGAATTTTCAGCAACTCATTAAACAAATGAAAATCTGGATTTAAATCTTAAAAAGTTAATCTGGTTTAAAATTAGTTTTAAGATGTAGGCTTCAACCAAGACAATGAGAAATTTACTGGAACTGTATAGAGAATTTTTAAAGATTTTTATGCAGTAATGAAAATTCACCGGCTGACAAGTTACTTACCATTTGATAATACTTGGCAATGACTTCAACCATGTTGAAATTGTCTTTCTGGATGGCTGCCACACTAACACAGTGTTTGGCATTATTCTAATGACACAAATGTGAATGTCAATTATGCTATTTAAATTAACAGGGATTTCTTTAGGACAAAAAAACATGGTGAAATAGAAACCATGGCTTTTAACACTTTTATAGATCAATAGAAGCCATGGCTTCTTTTTAATGAAATATACACCATGGCTTTTATAGTGACATGAAAACTATGGCTTTCATAGTGAAATAGTTGCTAGGAGGTTAGGAGGTGATTGTTGTCAAATAATGTTAAATTTGTCCCAGCTGTAAATAATGAGGATTCAAGTTAGAAATAAGAAATTTCACACAGTAGTAATGGAATAATATTTAATTATTTGAATAAAAAAATTAACTGGTTACAAAATGGGGGGGGGGGGGGAATGTCCCCCTTAAACATGCTACCTCTTCTTGCTAGCATAAATTTAAATTCATACCAAAGTATCAGACAGTCCAGTTATGATGTCAATAATACTATCTAGGTCATCCTGTAGGTAATGCCCCCTTTGTTGTGAGTCATTAGTCACATCTGCTAGTTCTGATATTAGTCTATCCAAAGAAAGGGTGTCTTCACACTGGAAATCTCGTCCTGTACTTCGGCACTGTTGATAACAATTTTTAAAAAATAAACATAAATCAATTGGAAAGTGTTCCCATTTTTACATAATCTTTGTTAGAATGGGATTCTGCAGCTTTCATCATTGCTAGAGTTGTAATGAATAACATTCCACTGATAAAAATAAATATCCTCTTAAAATATCAAAATCTTTGAGAATTAAACAGAATTCAACAATCACAATAGGACTTATAAGCTCTTACCTCATGAGCTAAACCGAAACGCATCCCCACAACTTCAAGGGAAGACTTTATATGAGGTACTTTGGCAGATAACAAATTCATGACTGTAAGAATGGCCCAATGACTTTCTTCATGACTTAAGTTTGTCACTTTACGAAACTGATAAAAAGATAGAGAATATTTTCTTATTACACTTGTTACAATTTTTACCAACAATCAATTGAAAAACCTAAAAGGACACTTCATAAAAAATTAAATTGTCTCCACACTAATTATTAATTATTAATAACGCATGTATTCTACACACTTATATGACTTACTTCTCCAATCATTTCCTCGCAGTCTGCATGAGTGACCTGCACGCAGTGTGCCTGCGCCATCTCTAAGAGTTCTTGTTGTTTATGGAGTGATTCTTGGTTGTTGGCTGCAGACTGCTGTTTCAATACTGAGGCAAACACCCTGGAGGCCAGCTTTGATTCATGTCTATCCTTCTTCTTGACCTTGACACTTCGATGTGAAGGTAAGGCTAACGCATTGCTGTCAGATAATAACTTTGATGAAAAATGGTTTTAATTTTTGTAGATTAAGGAAGGACAACATTTTTTAAACTACTTTATCACAGAATTGTTCAATAATTAATCAGCATTATTTTTCATATTCCTCAAATTTACTAAACAAAATTTACCAGGTATAAAGCAACAAAAAAAAAAAAACTATTAAAATCACACCACACAAAAACATATTTAAAATTTTCTGGCTGCATTTGAAGACTTACTGGGCAAAGAATTTTCCCTTAGGGTCAAATTTTGGCTGGAAATCATCACAACAGCAGTCTTCAAGAGGTCGCCGCCCACAGAGTTCCAGAATGTCAGAGTTAAGACTAACATACATGTCTTCCACTTTGAGGACCTCCTCAGTTGGTGTCAGGTCCAATGGAGCAGGCGGCAGTCCATCTGCTTCTATGAAGTGATCAATACTAAAGTTTCCATAGTCCTCAGGGGGAGGTGGGGGAAAATCTTCTGGTGGTAGATCCAAGTCATTGACCCCAGAGGCACATGCATTACCCTCGTACCCTTCATCTAAACTGAAATTCACGGGTGGTGGAGGCATTTCACCTGGGTAAGTGTCATCTTCACAATCTGATCTAAAATAAGAAAAATGTGAACTGGATCTATTCTCTTCCGTCTCAAAGTTACACCCAATAGCTTGGTGCTCATCTTCTGAATCTGTCAGGTATTTAACATCACAGTTTTCAACCACATCAGGGGGTCGTCCTTTCCTTTCACTGACTTTTACACTGGTGCCATTGTCTTGTTCTCCTGAGCCACTCTCATCAGAGATTCTTGAAGCATCTGTGACAGAATCCGTGGTTGTTACATCACTAGCATTGCTTGAAAATGATGAGACGAGAGAAGGGGCCTGCCCCAAACTGCTGGTGACACTCTTGCTTTTCTTGACATCATCTTTATTAGGGAATTCTTCACTACATATTTCAGAGTGTGCAGAGCTGCGGTTAGCATCAGAATTCTTAGTTTTAGAGCCTTCTGATTTTTTTCTAGGCTTAACAGATTTATTATCAGTGAGATTCATAGTTGCATTTTTGACATTGCTTGAACTTGTTTTTGAGGAAGCAAGACCGTGCCCAACTACTGTAAGATTTTCAGGATTCCCAGAAACAGCTCCATCTACACCGCCACTTTTGTCTACAGGTGGTGCTGGAGCTGGTCGTCTACGACTGGAAGACTTCTTGACGGAAGATGAAGCATTCTTTATGACTTCACCTCGATGTTTTACTAATTTCCTATAAATTGAAATCAATATATCATTGAAATATAAGTCTGATTAAAATAATAACAGCAAAAGATGACAAGACAAATTACATAAGTGATGTGACATATTCACTAAACTGATGTTTTGTCACATAGTTTGGATTATGATACAAGCTCCTATCAAATTGTTATTTCATTCAGCTCAATGAGATACACTAAACAAAAGAAAAATTCTTTAATTTTATATGGCTTACTTAAAGTGATATTTTGGGTATGCAATTTATTATTATTTCTTTCAGTCTTCAGTTATCCAAATTTACATTACTAACTTCATAATAAGCCTCTGCTCATGATTATATTGACCACCATTATTTGTAGCTTGCAAATGAATTGCTTCTATTGCACCATCAATAAATTTGACTTGCTGATCAGCTGTAGCCTAAAAAGCAAAAAATTTCAATATTAAAAATATTTTTTTAATTATTAGTTTTAGTATAATTTGATCATTGATTTTGATATCATAAACGGAGTGTCTACTGCTACGACAAAGTAACGGCAGACAACCCGCGCGGATGTGGCTGGTGCTACGACATGTCGTAACGCCAGCAACATCCGACCGGGTTGTCTGCCGTTACGACAAGTTACGACATGTCGTAAACAATTTTCTGTATTTTCAAATATGCTATTACTTATACTTAAAAACTAAACCATAATTCTCATAATGATATATAATGATCACTAGATACGCTTATTAATGAATTTTAAAGGTTTAAAAGAAAATCTAGATTGAGCCATTAAAGGAAAAACAGTTATAATTTAAAAAAATTACTATTTCTCATCAGCTTCGCTAGATCAAGTGGTAGTCCGGTTGCTCTGCAATGATATGACACTAGTGATAGCGGGATCGAATCCCGCCGCCGTCATGTTTTTTTTTTTTTTTTTTTTTTTAAACATCATAATGAGTATGCTAATAATTTTTGTTATTATTCTGAAAAGCGGACACGTTGACTAAATCTGTTAAAATAAAAAATATTTAGATTTTAGACTAGTCGTAACACTAGCCAATCCACATATGCTTGGCTAGCGTTATGACAACCGGTCAGGTCGTCTGCTGCTACGACAGTCGTAAAAATGTGTTATGTGCTTACTTACAGTTACGACTAAAACTGTATTTAATTATGCTAATATTTTTTTTTCTTGATTCGCGAGTTGACACTCAGTCGGCATCACCAACGAAAAAGGTGGGGCAAGAGTTTAAAAACTGACTATAAACCATCACTGTTACTGTTACTAAATTTGTTTGAAATATATTTTTGAAAAATTCTCTGAATTGAAGGCATTGCGAAAAAGTGCTGAACACAAGCGGGGGGTGTGGGATTTGAAGACATTGTCAGGCGAATGAGGCATAGCGTATCATGCCCCGCCGACTTGCTCGTCATAAATAGTTAAATAGTGCAAAGAGAGGCGGGGGGGG
>MUZC01004564.1:250356-264799 GCA_002072015.1 Radix auricularia | reverse complement strand
ATGTCGTAGCACTAGTTTCCTGACTAGCGCTACGACATGTCGTAACGCTAGCAACATCCGACCGGGTCGTCTGCCGCTACGACAAAATTGTCGTAGCGCTAGCCACATCCTATCATAAAAGACAATGATTGAATAATGATTCTTACTTGATTATTATTATGTAGTAGTAATTTTTAAAAGCCTTTAAACCTAAATTATAATTGTCTCACCTCTATCTTTTTTATGTAATTGAATGGAACAAAACCAATATCTCCAAGTCCATTTTGTGCCAGAAACCATTGGTCGGAAACTGATGTATCCACAAGAGTAAACTTGTCCCCAGCTTCAAAAGAGAGATATTTTGGCAACTTGCTTTTGTAAGCATACAGAGCACGATACATTTTCACTCAAGACACCTAAGACCATGGAGTTTACCGAGCAATTAATCTAGGCAAACATGAAAATTGACACAACGAAAAAGAAAAGTTATAGCAAATTTTCTTATCAACAAATGCACAGCAAAGAGAGAGCACTCTTTTATTTTTGTCTTCACAATTACGATTGTATACTGTGAAACTTCGCATAAAACTTTATAATTAATTTCTAAAACGTATTTATTTTCAGTAAAAATTGATTATAATTTTCAGAAAATGAGTTTTTATTATTTTCTATATGTCAATTAGTATTTTGTTTGCTTTTATTTAAAAATAAATCTCATTGATATATTTTATTCAAATACAATAATAATGGGAAGATTTGTAATGATGCAACATAGAATCAATGGCTTGAGTAGTTCTTTTTAAAAAATATGACACATTTTCATATTATAACGTATATCATACGTAACATTTAATTCTTTTTGTAAAATATATTAAATTAAGAAAATTTTGCTTACTAGCAGTTTATTGAAATTTATTGTATGAAATTTACAACAATAAAGTATTCTCTTTTTCTTAACAATACATTCTCAACTAGGAAGTAATGCTAAGACATGCGTGCTTCCACGTTTTTGTATGCCTACCGCAGATACCGTAAAGGCTGCAAAGTGTAAACGTAGCGATTTTGAAAGCTTGAAAGAAGTCAACGCTACGTGCGGCTTAGATTCAACTTTGTGTTTTCTTTTCGTATAGTTTAAAACAAAACAATGGTATTGGATTTAGATTTATTCCGTGCTGACAAAGGTGGAAACCCAGCAAAGATTAAGGAGAATCAAGCTAAAAGATTCAAAGATGTAACATTGGTCGATAAAGTAGTAGAGCATGACACAAACTGGAGAAAATGTTAGTAAAAACTTATTTTTTAGTTATAGATTGGTAGTATTTTTTTTTATTAAATACTAATTTTTGTCCTTTTCATTCAATCTAGCCATTCAAATTATGAAGACTAAATCAAAATTAAATGTGATAAAAAATGTAAATAAAATACAATTGAAACTGATGACTGAAGATGGTATGTTACAGTATGTATCATGATTAAGTATAACTTCCAACTTTTACTTATACTATAACTTATAGTAAAAGTTATTATCTTATCTTAACTGTTATGGACAGTCCTTCTATACCAAAGATTATTGTGTCCTATATCTACGTATTGGGAAGCCGCAAGTGGCGCAGCATTCACAAACTAAGCAATCTACAGTCTACAGCTATGTGAAGTATTTGGGATTGGGATAATGCTATTCCCAGCCACCTTTGTTTCCCTGCCTAACTTAACTAACTACTACTACTGTTGGGTAATCATTCAGAGCCGGGACTCGAGCACACTGTTGACCCCAGGTACAAATCTCTGCTGCCTTCACTGAGATTTGAACCCATGACCCTCAGTACGCTAGCGTGCAGGCTGGTCGACCACCATGCTCTATATCTCCTGGATACTATTACTTTTATTTGAAATGACTTTACACTCATTCTTAGTCACTGATGACTGATCAGAACTGAATAAATCATAGCTTAATAAATGATTCACAGTGAGTATCATAGTCTCAGTCAATGTTCCTATTAAGCTGCATGGCTGCGCAGATATGTGACGAATACCTCACACTCACAGCAGTTTAGAACAACATCACAGCAAATTTTGTAAAATATTGCCCCAAAAAATGGATGCCGCAACTCTACACAAGAGTAACATGGGTTTTAGTTCATCCATATAGAAAAATAATTAACCTATAAAATGGTGTTTTACTCATTCATTCATAATTATCTGTTTATAGTTTTAAAAAAACTACGGTAAAAGCAAAGTATGTCGACCATGACGTCACGGTAATGGCGGCCTTCTTTGTTGTTATAGCACGTCCTTTAAAAAGCTTTATAATTAAAATTATATCGCTATACCTAACCCAAACCCTAAAACCTTCCTTTTTTATTAATCCTTTTAGAATTTATAGAACTCTCTTTTCCAACAACCAGTAGCGTCATGGTCCACATACTTCGCTTCAGCCAAAACTACAGTTGAATGTGTTCATAGCTGAAAATAGAAAATGCAACCTTAAATTAAAATCAGCCCTACCCGACCCTATTTTTCTATCCTGGTAGTTATTGGGGTAAATGACTGTATATTACAAAGTATTAAAATTTAATGGCTAACATAATAATATTCGTTCAACATATATATCTTCCATTTGAAGAAAGTCTTAGCATATAATTTTAATATAATATATTTAAAAATATATCTTGCAGCAACTTACTCATTTTTTGCAGATTTATTGTAATTTTTGTTTTTGTGTACCTCAGTGCGTTTCAGGGCTGATCTGCTCAACAAGTTAAAAAATGTTTGCAGCAAAGAAATAGGGGATAAAATGAAGGTAATTTGACTTTTTTTTTTGTGGTGGGGAGGGGGTGATATCTGTTTGAAAATTAAGTTATACATGATTAAAAATATACAATATCAATCCAGAATTTAAAAAATATATTTATTTAAAATTAAATTTGACTAACTCTTAGTCCATTGTTTTTATAAATGACTAGAATAAAGAACCTGTTGGGGGTGATGATCCTGTTCCAGCAGTTATTATTGAGAAACTGGATGAAGTACTTCCGGAGCAGTTACAGGTTTGTGAAAGTCTTTTAAATTCAAGTAATAAAAGTCTAAACTGCATAAAAAATATATCCCAATTATTTCTAAAAGAAAAACTTAATACTAAATAAAGTTTTTTTTAATGGAAAAAACTGACAATGGCATTAATATAAATAAAGAAGGATAAATTAGATTATTTTGTTTGAAAATTTGACATTCATTATTAAGTAACTTCACTTAATTTTCCAATTATCTTTTTTCAAGCCACTAACAGTTACTCAGATCAAGAAAGTGCGACTGGCTATTGATACTCAAATAAAAGAAAATGATGCTCAACTTATTGTTGAAGAAAGGGAAAGAAATGAGGCCTTAAAAGAAATTGGCAATTTGCTGCATGAGTCTTGTATTATTAGCAACAATGAGGTAGTGTTTATATTAATTTATATGCTGTGTGTTACGAATAAGGCTATAAAGCATTTGACTCATTATTAACTTACCACCAAGGAAAGAAGTTATTTAGGGATCACAAAGAAGAAAAAGTATTTGGATTGTGAATCATGGCTTGTATTTTATTTTCTAAATTGAAATTTGTGTACAATTTCATGTTAATTTTTTGTGCAGGATGAAAATGGGATTGTGAGAACATTTGGAGATGTTGAAACTAAAAAAAAATATTCTCACGTTGACCTTGTTGTTATGATTGATGGTGCAGACAATGAAAGAGGATCTGTAACTGCAGGAGGAAGAGGATACTATTTAAAGGTCTTGTGAATTTCTTTGCATATTTTTAGGCTTGAATTTTTCTTACATATTTATTTATTTCAAGTTTTGGAGTATATTTTATGTGAGTTTTTTGTTTTTTTAAAAAGTGTTGCTATTAGAGAAGTAGGGATTAATCTATTATATACTAATCACTGACAAAAGTATTATATAGTTAACACATGAATTCAGTACACAATATAATTCTATGTGTTTGTTAGGTAATATCTATCTATATATATAATTCATCTGAAATAGAACAAGTAGTGTGCAAAAAAAGCATGACAAATGACCCTCGCTGGTGTTGACCAATCACAGTTTATGGGTTCATAAAGGGGTGGGGCCATGTCTCAAGACCAACAATCATTGCGTTCACTTACATTGTTCCTTCACAGAATAACATGTGATTGTTTGCGCCCGTTCTTTCCCCCCTTTTTTCAAACATGGGGGATCCTCGCTATGGTCGATTTATGGCTGGCAAGCTAGAGTGGTGCTGGGTAGGGGGCAGGTAGCTAACCACAGTGTGCATGTCTTGAGATCATCAATGCATCGCATTGTGTCGTCCGCCCCTTATTTATGGGGCATAAGTTACATTTCTATTAATCAGTTTACAGCTGCGCTGTTCTAACATGACATGAACACATTAACAAAGTACAAGGACTTGCTCTATTAGCTGACTTTGCCCTGCTATCTATCACTGTCTGTCTTGCTATTTATACCCATCCCATACATAGCACACACCCTTCTCATTGCCACGTTTTTATTTTTAGAATTATGGTTCTACAGAATTGTTATCGATCCTACAATTTTGAGTAATACCCTCTAAGTTGTTTTGGGAAGAAATTTTTTTTTTTTAAATTATGTGAAAACCAGGAATAATATAAAGGTGTAAATTGTTATACTCAAAATAAACTTCTCACCTAATGCTACAGTGTCAACGATATAGGAAAAAACTTTCAGAAAGTAGGAAGTTAAGGGCATTAGATGGGATCTTCATCCACTAAACACTGAGGCTTTACATTGCTTGTCATGTTATCTATACATTTAAGGTGAAATAATTTTTGTTGCTTGTTTAAAATAATATCCCAAGTCTAATTGTTTATAATATTTTACAGGGGCCGTTGGTCTTTCTGGAGCAAGCTCTGATTAATTTGGCCATGTCTATGTTACATGCTAAAGGCTACACAGCTCTCTATACTCCATTTTTTATGCGTAAAGAGGTCATGCAAGAGGTGGCCCAGCTGTCACAGTTTGATGAAGAGTTATACAAGGTAAGAAATCATTTGCAAAAAATATTGAGAGTTTTACTTAGTCTCTTGTGTTTAAAAATGTTACAATATTTTTCTATCTGCAAATCATTAAAGTAAAAAGGCTTTTTGACAAAGGATTGTTAAGAGAATGGCAATACTTTTTTTAAAAAATAAATGTGAAGAAAAAAAAAACAGTTGATGGTTAGAGATTTTGCCTCTGCTGTCTAAAAACATAATTTCAGTCCCTTTTCCTTGATTAATGATCAGTGTCCCTTTCTTTTTTTTTTTAAAAAATTCTTATTTATGTATTATGTTATCCTGGATATTGAATATGCATGATTCCTTGAATATTCATTGGACATCTTTTTCTGTTTCTTTTGACCTCTGTAAATTTTACAAATTTTTTTCCTTTATCATTCAAAATAATAATTCCAAATTTCTTCTTTCAATCAAATTATATGTTGTCTACTTTTTAGGAAGTTGCTTATTGATTATACATTCTTTAAAGTTGTTGAAAAATGTTGATTTCACATGTGGAATTAAATTTCTTGGTTATTTTTTATGAAATATGTACTTTTACAGGTTGTAGGAAAAGCCTCAGACAAGAAAGAAGAGGGAGATCTAGATGAGAAATATTTGATAGCCACCTCTGAACAACCCATTGCTGCCTACCACCGTGATGAATGGATTGCCACTGAATCCCTCCCCATCAGGTACATGGGCTATTCCACATGTTTTAGACAAGAGGCAGGTTCACATGGCAGAGATACTCGGGGCATATTTCGTGTTCATCAGTTTGAGAAAGTAAGTGCTATGAAGCTGTAAGGTCTTGATAATCATTTTCATCAAATACTCAATACAAATATTGTGTACTTGATAGTTCCATTCTATTCTATGTTATATCAAAATTAGGGCTGCAGAAATTAATGATTAATTTCTCTATTAATTGGTAAAATATATTTATTAAAATTATTTTTAAAGTATAAACTTTAAAATAAGCTCTTTTTATAAGGAAAATGATATAAAAAATTAAACATTGTTTTTACTTAATTAACAATAACAAAATTTGAATTCATTAACATTATATTGAACTATTTATATATTTTTTTAAAATGTTAATTGCCTGTTTTTGTTACTTCCCTTGAAATTTTCAGTTTAATGATGTTATACATCTTATTTTTAGCTTAATCAAAATTATCAATTAATTATACAGTAATTTTTCAAAAGTTTACTATGAAGTTTAAAGGATGATGTTTAATGGATAACAGCCCTAGTAAATATATATTTTTTGTAGTGTAAAGTGTAAACCTTAAATGTTTTTAAAAATAAAGACATAATTGGTCCAGCTACCAGTGATTGACGGCAGTTGTTTCTATATAAAAAAATAATTTGATCTGCTATGTATTCACCTATCACTAAAATTATAATTTTAACAGACATACATTTTATAAATAGAAAGTTATGTATAAGCTGTCCTGATAGCCCTGTTTTTTTTTTGTGTTTAACTTTTACCTATCTTTTTTTTACAGGTAGAACAATTTTGTATAACCTCTCCTGAAGACAATAAGTCCTGGGAAATGTTTGATGAAATGATCGGCAATGCTGAAAACTTCACAAAGGCTTTGGGAATTCCCTACAGAGTTGTGAACATTGTTTCTGGTATTTTCTTCTAATTTATTGACTTTCCTAATTAATTTTAAATACACTGATTCAGTAAAGTAAAATTTAAAATAAAAGCTTGTTTTCTTTTATAACACTATTCATTAAAAAAAAATATAAATATATATAAACACCCAGTGGTGTGGTTCTGTATGTTTGTAACGTAACGCTGAGGAGCGATGTACGACAGTCTACAGCAGTTAGTTTAGTTGAAAAAAAAATCGTGTTTTGATGAGCGCTGTAAAAATATTTAATATGATGACGTCATTGTTTGATGTGCATCGGTACGCAAAATACAACCCCTATTATTCAATGCTTTGCGTACATTTCAGAAAGTTTAATATTTCGTATTTATAAAAAAGGACAAGTTAGTTGGGCTTTTGAAAAAGGTTGGCGGCGTAGGCGCCCTAAAAAAAAGGGGGCGCCACGGCGCCCCGGCACAATCTAGTATATATATATATAATAAGGCAGTGTGAAAACAAGTGGGTTTTTTCTTGCAAGAAAAGGTGGGGGTTGTCAAAATAAATTCCTATTGGTTGAGATGTATATAATTTTTTTTGAGTAATCTTCTCTATTACTAAAGTGTTGTTTTTTGTTGTTGTGTTCTAGGTGAGCTCAACAATGCTGCCTCCAAGAAGCTTGACCTGGAGGCATGGTTCCCGGGATCTGCAGCTTTCCGAGAACTTGTGTCCTGCTCCAATTGTCTGGACTACCAGTCTAGGCGGCTCAGGATCAGATACGGCCAGACAAAGAAGATGGGACAAGAAGTGAGAAGATTAGAATTTAACATAGGGGACTATGAAGTTGTTATCTGAAGAACTATAGATATAATTCACAAGAGCAAGTAGTGTGTAAATGAGCATGACAAATGACCCTCACTGGGGTTGACCGATTAAGGGAAGTGGGTTCTAAGGGGGGGGGGGGCATGTTTTGGGACCAACAATGCTGCTTGGGTTCACTTGCGATGTTCCATTACAGAAGATCATGTTGTTTGTAGTTTAGTGGTTTTCACGTCTGCGTTACTTACAGTAGGTACAGAGTTCAAGCCTCAGCAGAAACATAATTTGTTTAAATGTTTGTGCCTTTTCTTTACCCCCTGTTTTGCAAACATAGCTGACCCTTGCTAGGGTCAGCCAATCAGAGTTCATGGTTGGCAAGCTATGTTGGTGCAGGTAGTTAACCGCAGTGCACATGTTGCGAGACCATCATTACGCCAGTAATGTGTGTGTGTGTGTGTGCAAGCCACCCCCCACCCGACGTTTATTCTCGTTGTTCTGAATTCTGCGTGCTGTAGTTTGTGTCCATTTTTTCCCCCCTTTCTTTGCATTATCTATGAGCAAGTCTGAGACGTATGCTATGCCACGGGTCAAATCAAGTATTGTAATATTCTGTGCCCATTTTAAATCTTCTATTTAAAAAATTGTATAAATACTTTTTTGTGATTTGATTATTATATCATTAATTAAATGTCTGATTTTTTAGACCAACAAAATTAGAACAACAAATGAAGTTCATGATGTTTTCTTTGATGGCATTTTATGAAGACTTTCATCGTTTAAATGTAATTAACCTAGACATCAAAGAAGGGGAATAAATGTTTCTACAGTAGTTTTGGAGATCTTGATGCTTCATGCAGGAATCCATTACACTGTTCACAGCATCTTAGTTTATCGAATTATATTGTCTGTAGTTAAATACTTGTGATGATTTGTAAAGTATAGCCATTGTTTGTAGTCCTTTCAATTATATTGTATATAGGTAAATACTTGTGATGATTTGTAGAGTATAGACATTGTTTGTAGTTCATTTGGTTTGAACTATTTGTTATCACCCCCAGACCAGCTATGTTCACATGCTCAATGCCACAATGTGCGCCACCACAAGAGTGATATGTGCCATCTTGGAGAACAACCAGACAGAAGATGGTGTCATTGTTCCTGAAGCTTTGAGGAAGTTTATGCCCCCTGGTCAGTGTTACACAAGAACATTCAGCTAGAAACTAATTAGGCTGTGTAAGGGAAGACATTGGGTTTGGGGCAGGGCCTTGTAATGAAAGTGAGGATTTCACTCATGGTAATGATAAATGAGATTAAGTATCATTAAGCCTTTATGAAACCCCTTGCCAGTTATTGGGTAATTTTGAGAGAGATGTGCAAACATGAGGAAATTTGTATTAAAAGAATTTATCATGTTCAAATATTACATATTTTTAATTGTAAAGATGTAGAAGGGTCATTTTCTTATCTCTTAACAAAATAATTTATTTTTCTTTGAATGTTTCTGCCATAAATTCTAAAAATCCTCCTATAAGAACACATTTTTATTTCTGTGTGCCATCATTAATGAACACTTAGTTGATATATTATGATATTTTTATTTTGTGTCTCTTATCTCCAGGCAATGATGAGAAGATTCCATTTGTCAAGCCAGCACCTATAGATGAAATTGAGGCCAAAAAGAAGAAGGGTAAAAAGGGTAACCAGCCCCCTGCAGAACCCACCGAGCCATAGTTTTTACTCAATATTCTAACATTACTCCTATTTATTTTTTACTGGCTGAGGCAGAGAAACATTGGTTCCTGCTAGTTATCTGGCTTGAACAAACAAGTTTTAGGTTAATCCGCATTTTCAATATTTTGTTATAAAATCTTAACTGCATAAATTAACGGGGGTTAGTTCTTATCATATTGTCCTCTTGTGTTTTAACACATCTTACCCTAATCATATGGTCTCCAATTTTTATTGACAGTGTTCCGTTGTTTGTTTTTTTAAGCAAAAATGCTTAGTAGATAATGTCATTTCTTTGGTGGCACCACCGCTAAGATTGAGTTCATATCAGGAGAAATAATTGACACCTGCACTGGCTTTGCTGGGTGCTGACATTTTATTTTAGCTTTGCCTTCTGCTGCCAATTGGTGCTGATGGCCTTAATAGAAAGCTATTTTATTTCTTTTATAATTTATGTAAAGTTACTTGCAATTGAGTACTTGTTTTAATTTTGTTACCAGCATAAACCCAGTTGTTGAGATCAACTGACTGTTAAGGGAAGGGATGTATAACTTTTAATATACTTCACATATAAATTTTGGTGAGAGTTGTTCATATATTTAAATCAAGGTCAGGCATACTTCAGTTTTTAATTAACTAAATTAAATAATAATATTTCTTATTTTATGGATGATTTAGGCAAATGGCTGGAGATTATGAAAATTCCCATGAGGTTTTGTTCAATGTTTAGTCTGTCAGGGTTCGGTCAATTTATTTCCATGATAAAATATTAATATTTTGAGAAAATAAAATTGTCACTGTATGAATGGTTATGTCCCTTGCATCAGTGCTTTCAAGTTCAAGCCTTTGAAAAGCTTGCATGTGGCTTGTGTTATGGGGACCATGAAACAATCTAGACAGGGTACTTGCTATACAGTGAGTGCAAGGAATCTGATATACAATGAATTGCCCCAATATTATAGTTCAAGTTTAAGATTTTGTTAATTCCCACAAAAACAAAAAAACACCATTTTTGTTTTCCTTTACTTAACAAATTAAATTCTTGATTGAAATTCCAATTTTTTACTTTGAATTAAATGCATTTTTAAAAAAAAATACAATGTTTTATCCTTGGTGTGATAATTCTATCATGACAAAATCAATCTTAACTCACAAATGATGTTTGTACAATCTTATCTGTTTGGTGAACTGGTTGTTTATTAAGATACATTTGTGTTACTTTACTGTGTCAATGTAATTCACTTAGTACTTAATCCACTAGACAAGACTACCATGGGGCTGTAATGATCAATGGAAACATCTAAATAATGAGACAGTGGTCAATGAGTTGTGTTATTATAATACATGATTTATTGTTGATCTGTTATGTTTATCCTGGGACTGGGTCAGTAATATTGGTATAAGTATAAGGAAGGTACTTCATAATAATGTTATTTTGATGAATCTTTAGGCTCAGTTAATGTCTTGTCACTTATTATTATTACACTACACGCCATCATTGTCAAGTTGTCAACTCAGAGAGTAACCTGTATGTGTTTAAGTCTATTAAAGTTGCCTCTTATTTTGTTCATGGTACAGTAAGAATAAAAAAAAACATATTAAAAAGATAATTTCTTCCTTGTTTAATGTTAATTTGATTAATTCAGACTTAAATTGATTTAGTATTGTGATGCACAGCCTGAAATTGTCACATAGCACAGAATAAAAAAAACAGCTCTCAAAATAGGCTCAATTAAATAGCACTGCCAATGGAAACTAGTGACAAAACATTTTTAAAATCAGCTTGACAACTGTGTCAATGATGGTGAAAGTCTATTTTGTTTACACAAAAGAGGCGCCACTCTCCCTGAGTCTTCCAGTGACAAATAACGGGAAGTTGGACTAACACTTTGGTGTCACCCGGGGCGGTCAGCACCCCCCTAGTGACGCCTGTGTCAATGATCATGTTTGCCTTCCATTTACCTCCTGGAATCTATCCCCACCACTAAAGTTACTTTTAACCAGGACAAATTTTGCATCAACTCATATATATATATATAGAAAATAAACCAAAGGCTGATGAAAATTCTGCATGTATAATATATATATATTATACTGGCAAGATACCCGCGCTGTTTGCAGCGGAAAATGATGATTTCAGTTAGCCTTAAAGCCCATGTATTACCAATTCAAAACCCAAATTGATTATAATCTAGATCATGGTGGATATACTAAATATATTAACTTCACCGTCTTTTCTGTTTCTCTTTCGTGGTCCCATGGAAAAAATAAAGCAAAAAATTACAGACTTCCCGTGATCCTATCAAGCTGAAAATTTAAATATTTTTTTCGCCTGTTGGCATTGTAGCGTTGTGGGGAAGGGCGGGGGTCTCAGCAACTTCCCAAAGTTTATGCTACTTCGAACCCCGAAAATTGGAGAATGAGTGATGTATCAGCTTTAATATAATACAAAAAATACATTTTGGCCCCTGGCCCCCAGTTAGTGATAAATTAAATGTATTTAAGCCTGTTAACATCGTGGGAGTGTACACAATAACTTCCAAAAGTTCATGCTTCTACCTACATGGGCAATTGGAGAATAAGTGATGAATTTGAATTAGTTTTTATAAAGCTCATTAAAAGAAAAAAGTACATTTGGGCCCGGTGAGTAGGAATATTTTTTTCCGACTATTAAAGTCGGAAGAGTGTGCTAAAAAAAACTTCCGAAAGTTTTATGCATTTGCCTACACGGAAATGGAGAACTAGTGATGAGTCAGTTTTAAATATATGAAAAAAAACTACATTTGGGCAGCCGCCCCCCCCCCCCCCCCCCCCCAAGTGATACTTAAAATATTTTTCGCTTTTTACTATCGCGGAAGTGCACTCAACAACTTCCTAAAGTTTCATGCTCCTACCTACTCGGGAAATAGGAGAATTAGTGATTTTCAATTTTTATATTGCCCATATCAGAAAAAAAAAGTTTTTGGGCTCAAGGCCCCACATGAGCGGGAATTTTAAAATTCTTTTTCGTCAATTTTTGTTTTTTGTAGGGTATCCAACAACTTCTCAAAGTTTCATCCCCCTACCTACACGGCAAGTTAGAGAATTAGTGATGAGTCAGTGAGTGAGTGAGGGTTTGGCTTTTTTTTAGTATAGAAAAAATAAATTTGGGCCCGCGGCCCCCAGTAAGTGATTATAAAAAAAAATTAATAATTTTATTTTGCCTTTTACCATTGCGGATGTGTACTTCTCAACACCCAAAAGTTTAATGCTTCTACCTACACGGGAGGTAGGAGAATTACTGATTTTAGTTTTTATATAGCTCATATAAGTAAAAAAAAACAAAAAAAACTATATTTGAAATAGTTGGCCCCCACCCCCAACAAGAGATAATTTAAATATAGTTTATCGCCTGTTACCATAGCGGACGTAGTTGGAGAATTAGTGATCACTCAGTCAGTGAGGGCTTTGGCTTTTACCTTTTATTAGTATAGATATAGGAAGCCAGGGGCAAATTTGATCCAACTGGGGAATGGTGACGAATTTCGAAAACAATAAAACACATGTTTTAGAATTGATAGTGTAATTAAAATTGGAATCTCTCATCGACGTCATTGTAAAACACCATAAGATCCCGATAACGTCATGAAGACCGCGTGAGATCTGATGACGTCATTTGGTCACGTGAGATCTGATCACCCATTGATCTGGTTTCTTTGAGTAACCAACAGCTTTGACTTCTACCATTTACGTAGCTGAATTCTTGAGATTACTAGTTAACTCTCCGGCTGTGTTAGGAGACCTCTAGACCAAAGCCAGCAGTAACCCACCCGACCGAGCCTTTCATGGACTATTATGTGGGAGTTCTTTTAGTCAGTTGTAATAAACTTTAACAGTTCTCTTGGGCGTCAAATTAAAGTGCATGTTCGATTAGACTAAAGAGATACAAAGGAAAACGCAGGGAGATCTTTAATTTGTTTCTTAAGTGGTTCTCAAATTCAGGTCCAAAAAATTTAACCCTGACCCTGAAAACCTTGACGCATACCGACTATTTTGGAAAATAATATAGGGCGACAATAATTTTACTTTACGACATTTGTAGGGGATATTTGATAATATTAATGTTAATAATTTCACAAGAAAGCTCTGCAACTTCTTTCATTGCTGTGACTGTGACTTCGGGCGAGGAAACTAGCTGATCTCTGGAATAAGTTTTTTTTTTTAATAAAAAAGATGAATATTACAGACATAAATAACAGGTTTGCTTAACGAAATACATAATTATATTTTATAATGAGGGTGGGGATACACATTTAGCGGTTAACACTATTAACTGTCACTTTCAGATCGATCAACTCTAACTGTCAGATGGACTGTCAAATTCAGATGAACTGTCACTGTCTTGTCTTATCTAAACAGACGCTCTTTCCATACAGAATATTCTTGCGTCCATAGACCATGTCGGTCTGTTGGCAAATGACGCAGCTTTCCCGGGCAACGCATTACCCAGCAGCCTTTGTTCCATGACTAATGTTGATAACTTAGTCGGAGCTTGGTGGACCCATGGCACCCTTGGCCCCGGGAAAAAGTCCCTGCCTTCAAGGAGATTCGAATACGTGACCATCGGTACGCCACCCGAGCGCGCATCTCACTAGACCACCGTGTCCCTGAATTTTCATTGTCGGGGTGACTTTCACTGTCTGTTCAACTGCCACTGATAACCTGTCACTGTCAGAAGAGATATTGGAAGCTTGTCACAATAGCCATTACATCAACAAAATTATAAATTGGCGCGAGTAATTTTTGCCATCTGCTAAGAAATTATGGGGACAAAAATCTTATTTTATATTACATAATGTGATTTGCAGTCAAACTAAAAAATAACGTCAGAAATATTTTCAATCAATCTGAACAAAACTGACCAGCGGAATCTCCTTTAGGGACGAGAAGAACCTCGTCTGAAGGGAGCAGAAATTCCCCAACATGCTACAGCCATCGGTATGACATAACCACTATCAGTGTATCAGTCCCAAATAAATCCCAATTATCCTTAATTCTGCTATAGTAAAAATTTATGAGTACTTTTTCTGCAAGCATAACGGCTTTAACTCCACATACAGTAAAAAATTGTAGTGTAATTGGGGTTTTTTAAAGATCATTCAATGCATTTAATACAATATTACCAATTTTGTCGCCATAAGCTCTAACTTAACTGTTTACTTACATTTTTTTGTGGCTTAAATCTGCTATCAAAATCTCGTACTTACACACCCGCCCCCTCCCCATTAGACACACAAA
>MUZC01004564.1:207717-227055 GCA_002072015.1 Radix auricularia | reverse complement strand
AGTCGCTGTTTTGATACAGTCGCTGTTTTGATACAGTCGCTGTTTTGATACAGTCGCTGTTTTGTTACAGTCGCTGTTTTGAAGTCGCTGTTTTGACTGTCGCTGTTTTGACACAGTCGCTGTTTTGAAGTCGCTGTTATGACTGTCGCTGTTTTGATTGTCGCTGTTTTGAACCCGTGCCGTAAAAAAACTACGAAATAAAAGTCCAAAGCCCAAAGGCTAAACAATAACCAAGTTCTAAAAATATTTTCTCTTCAAATACTTTTTTTTTAAAAATGGATTATTTTGAAAAAATGCAATCAGTCTTTCAAAAGAAGTCTTAAGACATCAACTAGGAAACTCGGATGCTCATGCCTGGTAATGTCATGCGAGAGAGGTGACATATCGTAGCCTAAATATTACACGCGACGATTCAAATGACGCTGGACGGACAAAAGACAAAACAACCGATTTTGAGCCCTTTGAGCAGTGTAGAATGTCTATTTATGAATGTTGGGTGTGTGAGAATCACTGCGATACCCACACGCAACCTTTTGAAATGCTGCGCATTTCCATTGACTTCACAACATCCTTATCTCCCGTGATTGGCGCGTCTGGTCGCTAAGGACGCCGTTGACAGGGGCACCATGCTTTTTATGACATGTCAACAAAATCCTCTTTGTTTATCAAGAGTGGCTCTGTTTGTTTTTGGGTTGCTTCCCGTCCGATACAGGTGGGTGGAGCTACCCAGTCATTGACAGCAACAATAAATAACTGTCATGACTTAGATAGTGCAGAAAAAGTTTTGATTATTTATTGAAATACTCTGGCATTTAAACACCATTCGACATTGTCTTTGTGTTAAGCCCTTCAAAATTGCCTTTATTTGTGCATATAATGAGTAGAATTGATTTCAGAAGAATGGAAAGGGGGGGGGGGTCATTTAATGAAAATTTGTATAAATGTATTAACTTATGAATAATTTCTGTCTGATGGTGCAATGATGTCACGGGCTCACAGACTTTGCCAAAAATAATTCACATTAAAAATAATAATAATTAAACAAGCAGACGATAACTGAAATATCAATCATGTCAGAGAAAACAAAGACCTTCATCACTGACTAAGGGATAAAATGACTCTGTAACGCTATTCAATCGGCTTACGTGGCCTGTGAACGCTGCATCACTTGTTAACAGACCGGCATGGCATGTGCTCGCAACTATCTTCTGTATAGAAGGAGGATCTATATAGATAAGACAGAGCATCCTAGAAAGATGAAGGTTCAAACCCACTCTACTAATGCACACCAAACCCACTCCACCAGTGTACACCAAACCCACTCCACTAGTGCACACCAAACCCACTCCACTAGTGCACACCAAACCCACTCCACTAGTGCACACCAAACCCACTCCACAGATGTTCTAACTTAAATTCATTTACTCTTTATTTCTTGTATTATCTTACACTAGTCACATTAAACAAACGCTACATTTAAAATTATAAAAAAATGCCTCTTGTGTTTTAAATGTATACAAACCAACTGTACTGTAATGTTCTAAAATGTTTCGTGTGTGTGTGTGGGGGGGGGGGCAACAGCTCAAGAAATATCGGAACCTGTGACCTTTAACCCTCGTTCGATCCAGTGTTGATCTACAAACCGTCAACAACAAAATATTGTTTTAATTTTTAGCGCATTTTCGAGAAGTCGAATGCGCTATTGCACCCGTTTTGTCCGTCCGTCCGTCTGTCATCACCCTAGATCTCAGCATCCATAAGTCCTAGACCCATGATATATATATGTTTTTTGTATGTCCTGACCTGCCATTTGTGCATCAACACTCAGTTACTCGATCCGTTAAAAAACCCCGTTAAAACTACCAAAAAACATTGCGAATCGAGAGATAACACTGGCGCAGGCAACGGCCGCCATTGCCGGAAGTCTTAGTATTATCAAAAGTATTAGTTTTTTTTTNTTTTTTTTTGTTGACGTCATTAGAATATGTGTAAAAGTTTAGAGAGTTTTACGTCATCATTTGTGGTGACTTCAATCAAGATCTTAGCCGCCCAGGGGCAGAAATTGAAAACTTTTTCGAAACAAGCTTCAACATTCAACTACTTTCACCAAGATTGGCAACTACGATCTATCAAACAACAATTGACGGAGTATTTGGGCGATTAGCTGATTACAATTTAGAATGTTTCATTTATGAGTCCTATTTGGGTGACCACAAACCACTTGTAGTTAGATTAAAGAGAAAATAAAAAAAAATTTAAAATGTAAAGAAATGACTTTTAAATAAAATTTTTTTCAGGTATATTCATTACACAAGAAAATTCATAAAAATATGTCTAAAATCTAAACACAATTACTGATAACTACATAATGCTGATATCTAACATAAGTACTGATACATAATACGAAAATGCGCTAACACGTCCTGAGTTCCAAAAGGGACCAGGCTTAACATGATTTTTTTATATCCCTCCTCCTTTCTTTTCTCTGTCATTCTTTTCCCCGCCATTCCTTTCACTAATAAACAAATGAATCCTCACTAAAAAAACACTGTGTGGTAGATGGTTCCCTGCCACACCCCGCACCTCACGAACAAGTTTTGAACCTGGGTCCCTGCCACATACCTCATCTCACAATGACAGTGTGGTAAATGGTTCCTTGCCACACACTGCACCTCACGAACAAGTTTTGAACCTGGTTCCCTTCCCCATACCTCATCTCACAATGACAGTGTGGTAAATGGTTCCCTGCCACACCCCGCACCTCACGAACAAGTTTTGAACCTGGTTCCCTGCCACATACCTCATCTCACAATGACAGTGTGATAGATGGTTCCCTGCCACACACCGCACCTCACGAACACGTTTTGAACCTGGTTCCCTGCCACATACCTCATCTCACAATGACAGTGTGGTAAATGGTTCCCTGCCACACACCGCACCTCACGATAAATTGTGGTACTTAGTAACATAACAACCACACCTCACAACGACACAGTGTGATAGACGGTTCCCTGTCATGTATCACACCTCACAAGAACACAGTGGGGTACTTGGTTCCCTGTCACACCAATTGCACCTCACCAGATCCTCAATCTGCCTTCCCACAACACCAACAACAAAGCTGTGATGACGTCCCTCTATCCACATCGACACTGTAACATCACGTTCCACTGTTCCACCGAGATACTGTTTATAGACTTGTTCTTTTAGTTTCCGGAAATGTTCCTAATGTGTATAACACTATTAGCTGACGTCTGAAGAAGCTAATAACTCTCATGTACGCTGTACGTCATTCGTGTCCAAGTTTTCATCCGCCATGTTAACCGTTTGCTTACAAAGGTCAAGGCTATATTAAAATTAAAGGGTTGTACAAAATCTTCAGCAGGCTTTTTTTTTTTTTTTTTAAATCCTAAATGACTTTCAAGGACGCAGTAAAACTAAAAAGAAAGTAAAAAATAATGTTTTTAAAATTTTGAAAATATATTACACAAAATATTGTGTGAGCAAACATCAAAATTAAAAAAAAAAAAAATTTAAATAAAAAAAAAAACAATTGCAAAAGTAATCTTTTTGACTATAAATCCTTTATATATGAGACATAACTAAAAGTATGTTCAATATAATACTCACCGCTCGACAGACTAGCATGAACATTACGAATGAGAGAATATTATAAATGTATGATCATTATAAAACGCATCGCGCAATAGTTTAGCATAAACATTTACATGCTACATTGAGGTGCATAGAGATAATCTAAAAATACATACATTTAATTACATTACATTCGATCGATGTGAAATTTTGATACATCATTCATTGTCACCTCGAGTCTGCCTGCAAAAGTTCAGCTCGATAAGATGCGAGGAAGTAGGTTAAAAATTGAGCCAAAGATTTGCGACAAGCAATCAAGCAAGCAGTAGTTAATATAAATTATAAAGGATTTGAAAATGTTAATGAATTTCTTCCATATTAAAATGGAATTTAAGATCTTCAAATTAATGTGCGCATTGCGTTGTTTTCTTAAATTAAAAATAAAATAAAAACAGTAATTTAAGTTAGGGATGTGGAAATTAACGATTAATTAATCGATTAATCGATATACATTGCTATCGAAAATTAATTCGATCGATTAAAATTCAAGGAAATATTCTTTTTTCTTCGACTTTATTAAAAATTTATAATATTTGTTACTCAAATACTGTTCCCTAGTATTATTATTATGTATTTAGACAGTGCATGCGTAAAAAAAGAGGGTTTTCTTCCTTATTTCTTGCATAGCAGAACGAATTTGCTACGTTACTTCACACAATTTGGGTCCATGGAATTTTCATGACATAACCGATTCCGCGAAATAATGAATCTCAACTTAATGGGAACTATATATGCGTTTTAAAAAATTAATCGAAATCAATAGATTAACCGATTAAACCTCCCACACGAACTGATTAATTGAACAATTTATTAAAATCAGTTCCAGCTCTAATCTAATTAGGTCTTTAGGAGAAGGTTTTTCAAATAACTAATTTAAAAAAAAACCTTCAGTGGAATCGACTTGGAAAAAATCAACACATTTTTATGCACGAAATACCAAATTTAATTTATTCGCATTTACAGATTATTTGAGTTGAAATTCGGAAGAAAAAAATTCGCGTGTAAAAGTAAAAGTAAAAATATACCATTGGGGTTTAATAATTTAATAAAAAGGCTTGACATGCTGAGGCTATACATAACCAAGAAGCTCACAGAAAAGACAACGACTCATTAAGAGAAACCTGAACCGGGTTTAAAGACCAAGACAAGATCAAGAGATTATGTCAACACATAAACTGGTTTATTTCAACTTGTTGGTAACATTGTGTAAGGTAAGTGCAAGGTGCAGTTGTATACAAATAACATTTGATGTATATCGCATTGAGTAACGATCAACGTTGGCCATCATTGGCTCAAGTAAAATAACATAAACATATCTTTATGAGTACAAATAACATAAACGCGTCTCTATAAGTATACATAACAAGTAATTATCACAATGTTTAAAATAAATATTAGTATAACAAATATTTCAAATATCAATGCAGGATAAAAGATAAATATCACAGTCTTATAATTAAAACAATAAAAATATGTATAGACATAATATAGAACAAGGATACGCGTAGGACGCAATTATTATTATTTTCTGTATAGAAGGACTGTGCGTAATGTGTAAGATAATATAACAAAATTTAAGATCAATAAATTATAAATACATTAGATTAATCTGGATTTGAATTGAAAAACAAGCATTTGTTCTTTGTCATCATTTCAGTTTTTGAATTGTCAAAGTGTAAACTGCGAACATTTAAAAACTTTAATTAGACCGTCGTCGGCGTGTTACGAAACAAACTTATTAATGAATACGATAAGGTAACTGACAGAAATATCTCAGCATTGAAAATGCCAACGGCTGCTCTGCGTGGGGAAACTAGTTCAATAATTTAGTTGATCACATATAGAAAAGAGTGGGATCCTTTCTGGCACACATACAGTTATATACAAATAAACACAATATTGCTTTACGGCATAAACAACAGAAGCCAAACGGCATAGGCTGAATTGTAGGAAGTAATGCTGATTAGATAGTCAGGGGAGGGTAGTAAGTGTGTTTGTGGTGTGCGGGGGGGGGGGGTATTTTTATTGCAGTATTTTCTATCCTGAATAATTAAAAGGCTATTGATTTATTTTATTTATAACATACTCTTTTGATACCTAGTGCAGTGGCGTCGCTAGGGAATGCGGTGGGGGCGGGCCGCCCCGGGTGACACCATCAGGGGGGTGACACCAGACTGTAAAATTCTATATATGCCCGCTATTTGGCACTGGAAAACTCGGAGGAGTTCTATGGGTTTAATCATGAGGGGGTGACACCATGAGCTACCGCCCCGGGTGACACCAACCCTAGTGACGCCTCTGACCTAGTGTAAAATAATAGAACAGTCGGAGACATGCCGAGTCTTTCTCGACGCAATTTTGTGTCCATAATACAAAAGAAACATTAAAAAGTAAATAGTAATAATACTCATGAAAAGGTACGATAAATTGATAATTTAAAATCAAATTGTGTAAAAAGATTATAAATGACACTTGGAGAAAAAAAATCTGTTCCCACGGGTACTAAACAAAGAAGAAGCAAATGTCACGTGACATGATCTGGAAATAAAAACAGCTGCATTACTCACTACTTCCTAGGAGTATTTTGCCAGTACTGTTTAGAGATCATGCGATTGGCGTGTTGTGTTTTATCGGTGTGTTATATGTTATCGGTGTGTTATGTTTTTATTGGTGTGCTATGTTTTATTAGTCTGTTATGTTTTATTGGTGTGTTATGTATTATTGGTGTATTATAATTTATTGGTGTGCTATGTTTTATTAGTCTGTTATGTTTTATTGGTGTGTTATGTATTATTAGTGTGTTATGTTTTATCGGTGTGCTATGTTTTATCGGTGTGTTATGTTTTATCGGTGTGTTATGTTTTATTGGTGTGCTATGTTTTATTGGCGTGTTATGTTTTATTGGTGTATTATGTTTTATTGGCGTGTTATGTTTTATTGGTGTATTAACTTTTATTGGTATGTTATGTTTTATTGGCATGTTATGTTTTATTGGTGCATTGTGTTTTATCTGTGTGCTGTATTTTATGGGTGTGTTATGTTTTAAGCGGCTTGTGTGGAGGGGAGGTAACCACAATGACTGATCAATGTACTGTGTTAGGACTGAAGAGTAAAGTAAACATGGTGTATTGAAGATAAGATAATCACATTAATATCACGTGCTTCAAAATTATCAATCGTTTCATCTCATCATTATTAACAAAAACATTTTGATTTCTTGTCCAAAACGCTTCTCATGTAGATCTAATGCTGATTTTTTAAAAAAAAAAAATCAAAATAAAAGTTATTACTGAGGAGTTTTCATAGGAGACCTTTATCATGAAATCAGCTTAAAATGCAAATTAGAAACATAGCAAAATAACAATATAATATAATAAATTATTTATAAATCATGATCCATTCATTGAGACAGATACTGAGTGTCTTTCAAATAGCGCTATAAAAATAGGTTTGGCCACGTGACGTATTTACACGATCATTAGTTTCTCTCCACAAATAATTTCCAAGTCTCGTTTTTAATGTTCCCCGCCTGTCCCCCCCCCCCGTTCCACCACAGGTGCATGCGTAATATTATATCGTGTATATAAAGACAATCATGGATTTATGCTAATGTATAACACATAATTTGCTGTGGCCTAGTCAGCAGACAATTCTTCCACTTACAAACACTTCTCCGACCTTAAATAGACGGATCAAACTGTTGAGCCGTTCCCACGGGTTGGTTTTCATATTCCTGTCCGTGGAATGGCAATAATGTGTAACAGCGTCCGGGGTCGGGGGTTGCAAATTGTGTGTGTGTGTGTCTCTGTGTGTGTGTGTGTTTGTGTGTCTGTGTGTGTCGGAGGGTGTAGACAAAAGGTCAAGTCTCAAAAAGGACAGTGCGACAAATAAAATATCTATTTATAAATAATTATCTGACCAATCTTGCTGCTTTCGATTAATCATAATTCTTAAGACATTTTTCATCTTCGGGACATTTGAATGTATAACTTCAATGGACAATCGAGTGTGCTGACCCCCCCCCCCACCTCTTTCCCTTTTCAGAATTTGTTTTAGGACGTCATCGACATGGACGTCCACAAGCAGACGTCAGTTAAAGTTTAAAGCCGTTTTTAAGAGACCCTGAAGCCAAAGCAGCTCAAAAAGAAATTTTCGGAGGAAAGAAGCGCTAACAATAAGTCATTAACCACACAACATTCTTCCTACTTCCACCCATACATCCAAAAATATATTTTTTTATTACATATAACAAGTTTTTAATAAATGTATTAGCAAAAGTTAAAAGTTTAGGCATGTATGTATGTTTGTGCGTGTTGGTTATAGTGTGGGAAGCCCTGTCTATCCCTGGAACTGAATGATATTTGTGTGTTTGTGAAAGGTAAAAAAAAAATTGAAGT
The DNA here is from genome assembly GCA_002072015.1 of Radix auricularia. Taxonomy (NCBI): domain Eukaryota; kingdom Metazoa; phylum Mollusca; class Gastropoda; family Lymnaeidae; genus Radix; species Radix auricularia. The sequence continues at coordinate 219,004 of MUZC01004564.1, read as the reverse complement.
TTTACCCCATGCCTTGGTCAAGCGGCTTGGAACTCAAAAGAAATCCCAACCCACTTGAACTCTTCACCCCTCTAAAAGGTCAGAAAGGATTGTCAGCCGCAACTCTAAATAACACCAACGGATTCTAAAGCTTCTATTTATAATACCTGTCAAATGATTAACAGGAACTATTTTGTATGCTTTGCGGCAACTTTCATTTGAGAACACTCGATCTCATTTCTGTGGACGTATTCTTTCCATTGAAATACCACAGGAACTATAATGTCTAAACGCCATTCCAAAGCTAATTTATGTGCAGAGGCGTACCTGGAATGGGGACAAGGTATATTTTCAGGCCACGCCAACTTAATTATGAAAAAAAAAAAAAAAAAAACTATTTTCTGTAACGACATTGCCAGCTAAGCCAACTAGGCATTTCATTTTGTTTTTATCCTTAAGTCTGACAGGAGGGGAAATTTGACATCCTCCCGCCCCCCCCCATACCCACTTTTTTTTTTGTTACGCCACAGATCTCATGAGACAAATTATTGAGACAGGTGGAAATAAAACGACAGTTACACGACTAAGACACCATAATACTGTCACATACCGTCAAATACTATGACATACTGTCACATTTATACATATTGTCACATTTATACATACTTTCACATAATTAGTTCAATTATCTTGTGTCCCACTTGTTAAAGTTGTTGACAACTACTGAGAAGTCTGTAGCAGTGGCGTCACTAGAGGGGTGCGGTGGGGGCAGGCCGCCCGGGTGACAAAAATGTAAAAATCTGTATATTTCGCACTGGCAAACTCGGAGGAGTTCTATGGGTAAGTCCTGAGGGGGTGACACCATGAGCTACCGCCCCGGGTGACACCAATCCTAGTGACGCCTATGGTATGTAATCCAGTAGAATCTCGATGTTGCGTACTGGTCACTGTTGTGTACTGGTCACTACTGTGTACTGGTCACTGTTGTGTACTGGTCACTGTTGTGTAATGGTCACTTTTGTGGGTGACTCACGTGACTATTTCTTTAGAATCCTCAACAAATCAGATTCTTATATTCCTTTGTATTGGCTGAATCATTTGAATTTTTAAAAATTGGTGTTTAAAAAAAAAAATTAAATGACTAAATTTAGTCCCTAAATTAGTCCATTCCACTGTCCGTACTTGGCCGTACATACGTCACGGAGGACGTGCTCCCGATGTGCTCACCGTACGAGTCCACGTCATACTTGTAGTGGCCCACCTCGGGACTGTGCCTGTGGACGGAGTAGGGCTGGTCGAGGGTCAAAGACCCGAAGTTGGCGTACGTGTCCAAGGGCTTGGGCCGCGTTTTGGCCAGGCTGTTCTCGTTCTTGTGCGGCTGCCACGGCACCTGGGGCATCCAAGAAGACGTGTAGCCCTTTTTGTTCTTATCCCTCGCCACTCGGCTCGCGTCGTGGAGCTTGGACCCCGGAGCCGGTGTTCTGCTGGAGTTCTGTGCCGGGGTCTGGCCGGACTTCTCGTAGTTCTGCGTGCTGACGCTGTCGTTGTAGTACGGGGTGGCGGGCGGGGCCACGGGTCTGATAAAGGTTGGGGCGTTGCCGGGGGTCTGGCTAGACTTGTCCACGACCGGCCACGGCCGGAACGTGTGGACGTTGCGGTAAGCTTTCGGCTTGACCATCGAGTTCCAGCGGTTGGAGCGCCCGAAGAAGATCTTCTCCCGGGAAACGCTGGGCGGCTCCCCGGTCTGCGTGTACCGCGTGTTGTCGTAGAGGCCCCTGTGAGCGGGGACGACTCTGGAATGCTTTCTTGGCGGGAAACCTACGAACGTATTTGAAATAGATTAATAAGTGATAGTCATTTATTTTATATACAGATGGAACAAGATGCAAAGAAAACATATTGACAAGAACACACAACGAAGGACGCACAGCCGGTTCCGACATGAATATTGATCAAACTTATTTTAAATTGAAAAGAAGATTATTTCTAATTATAAGTTAAACTACGATGTAGAAAGTTGATAGTTGAACATAAGATGGTGAATTCAACTGTCATAGTGTCATGAATGTCAAAGATGACTCTTCAGGGAACTTAAAGACGATAAAGAGACATTCAAGAGATATATAGCTAATGGCACTATTGACGTTTCAACAGAGGGAAAAATCAGTATAAGAGCACGCTTAGCGTGTCAGATTAACATGGAAAGTAATCGCTTTAATAGGCTTAAAATCAATCAAATAATCAATGACGTCATGAAGACCAGTAGTGTCAGTAATCACAAAAGTGTACAATGAAGATCCATGGATAATGTAGTGACTCAGATAAGTGTAATATTTAGGCCAGGACGTAGAAGTACGTCTAAGGTGACATACGGGAAGACGGTAAATTTTTTAGCATTAAATGATTAGTTAAATAGACGGTTAAAACTAATATAGCTATTTCCAATAAAACACTGTTTTGTTTTTGTGTATGGGTTAAGGTCATTGTCCCCGCGGCCATGTTTGAGTACTCACTGTTTATCATGACCACGTCATTGTCGTCTGTTGTGGTGCTCTCCTCATCACCCCACTTCCCTTTGTTCCTCTTACAGCAGCAGCAGTAGACCAGCAGGATGATGAGTAGCGCGAGGAGCAGCAGACCCAGAGCCACGGAGACACCTATAGCGACGGCGTCAGTGCTGAGGACAAAAATAACCAACCAATGAGAATTGAAGTGTGTGACGAGGACAAAAATAACCAGCCAATCATAACTAAAGCTCAAACTGAGGACTTAAATAGCAAGCGTATCAGAATTGGAGCTTTTAAATAATTAAAAAAATCATTTTTAGTCTACTTCCATGACTGAAGATATCTATAACTATGGACATTATGATAATTAATATAACTATTGATATGTGAATTCAGCATCAATTATTTTATTTAGGATAACGATTTACGCTAAAAGTTTACATCAAGCAAAATTAAATTGATCCAACATCCGTGTGATTTAGGGCCCTTAAGTTTTAGCTAGGGCATCTCTTCTATACTTCTGATGTAGGTGATTGAGTAATAACATGATTATATATCGAACTACTGAGTGATCGAAGGAATTGATTTAGTTTCTAATTTGATTCCGTATATGATTACAAATAACAATTTGATAGATATTTATAAATATTAATTATATTTAAAAATTAATTTTGAAACTTACGAAAATTTGAATTATTAACACGTGTTAACATCAGTCGCTTTAAAAAAAAAATTGTATTAATCTATGTAAAGTTAAACATGTCTAGACAGCCTGACGTTGCCTTTAAAAATTCAAAATTAAATTCTGTCACCACTCACTTGATCGAGTCGGAAGTACAACACTGGTTGCTACAGCAACCATTCTCACAGAAGATGGCGACGTTGGTCGAGCTCTGTACAAAACTGCACGTTTGCCCGGCAGTGACGAAGCTGATAGTACCTGACGAGACAAACTAATGAATAGATTCATGTTTGAAATGACAGAGGCTGTGGGTTGTTCTACATTTCTTGCTAATGACACCAGGTAAACTACAACAAAATTTGTTTACCATATAAACGTTAGTGGACACTAATGGCAACAACTGAAAGCAACATGCAGTCGTTTGAAAATAAGCACATGAGGAAAATTCTCCATATCTCATTTAGAACACAAGTCCGATGAATATATTATGGACAAAATAAACTCTCTTGCAGGTCGTCAAGAAATGATTGTAACAAGAATTATGAGACGCAAGATGGCATGGTTCGGTCATGTGCTGCCACATGATACCCTGAAAAAAAAAGTATCCTTCAAGGCATCGTATAAAGGGGCAGGCGAAGACGGCGACAACGGAAAAGCTGGCTTGACAACAAAAAGGAATAGAAAGGGATGGGATTGAGGGAACTAATGCCGCCGTCTAGATAGGCAACGAAGATCTGAGGGTATCTCTTGAAGTGCCCATCCGCTTCACCCTATTGCGGATTAAGGGGGGGGGGCTGAGCGGGCTAAAGCCACGGGCCCCCGACGATTTGGGGCCCCCAAACTTTTTATATTTTATAATAAAAGTGTACAAATGTTTCACGAACACTTGAATATATAATAAATTAAATAAATTTATAAACATTATCTATTAAACTGATTGCGATTCCAGAGTTGCGAAGTCTTAAGTGCCAGATTTTCCCAGCCAGGAGTAAAAAAATTCCAAAATTGGGCTAAAAATTCCCACATGCATTAAAAATTTGGGGAAAAATCTGTAAAGTGGCAACTTCAATTAAATGCTTTCGCATTCATTTTAATGACTTTTGACTTCCAAATTAAAAAATAATAAATATTTTTGCATTTTTAAGGCAATTTTTAATAGGGTACTTTCAATTTTTATTTAATCTGTACGTTTTTTTTAACAACTTGGCTACAAAGCCAAAATATAGATTATACTTTTAAATTTTAACATCATGAAGTTTAAAAAAGTTATTTGGATACTCTTGTAATTTAAATTTGTCTGTGATTGATAAAAATATATTTTTAAAAATGAATGTTTTGAAATTTATTAATAATGAATCAATCATAATTTTGTCCTTTATATGTAACAAACATTTTATGATGATTCGGGCTCAGACTAATTAATTATATTATTTAATAGTAATACATTTACACAATCTGACTGTAAACTGTCTGCAGTCTACTGTCAGTGACAATGTTGGGAAAAACCTAGCAAAACGTCAGGAAAAAAAACTAGATCCGAAATAAAAAACCTAGACACGCTAAAAATAAACAAATATGACGTCAAAGAGCCTCGCACCAACACAAAAAAAGTATTTCTTATTTGAAAATGAGCATGTTTCAAATTATTTTATTTTATTTTCATCCAAGAATGTAATTATTTTCTTTTAAATTGTCAATCTAAAAAATGCCCATATGTTAGGCAAAATCCTTATAAATTCCTAAATTCCCATTTTAAAAAGTTTGGCTTAAAAAAAAACACGATTTGGGAAATTTCTTACCACTTCTTAAAACACTGCGCGATTCAGACCTGACAGTCTTAATAATCTATAAAAACTTGGCTCACTTAAAGAATATAGTATAAAATATAGTTTATATTTTTAAAATTTCTCAATTTAGACAAGCTCCGCTGGTCGTGTGGAAAGGGCATAGGCTTGTGATACAAATGGTGTCGGGTTCGATTTCCAGCGGTGGAATGTAAAAGTTTTTCTTTTCACACTCAATTTTTAACACACCGGCGAACATTTTAAACAGTTATTTCTTCGTGTTCGTTTCTTTTTTCATTATAAATATTTAGTTACAGTCTTATATTAGCTGTTAGCAATCATATTTTAAGGGACGCTGGCTGGATAGGGCCCCCGTTTGATTGCAGACAGGGGCCCCGTGCAGTCTTAATCCGCCCCTGGCTTCACCCCCCACCAACCAACGACCACAACGGTCATGTGACTGATGATGATGATAAACGTCAATTCTTCTGAAATACGTATAGATGTGGGGAGGTCACACATACACAAACACAGATGTAGGGAGACCATACATAAACAAACAAAAATCTAGGGAGACTATACATAAAAAACACAGATCTAGGGGGACCACACATAAACAAACATAGATCTAGGGGGGCCACACATACACAAACACAGATCTAGGAAGACCATACATAAACAAACACAAATCTAGGGAGACCATACATAAACACAAATCTAGGGAGACCATACATAAACTTACACAATTCTAGGGAGAATACAATAAACAAACACAGATCTAGGGAGACCATACATAAACAAACACATATTTAGGGAGATCATACATAAACAAACACAGATCAAGGGAGACCATACATAAACAAACACATATTTAGGGAGATCATACATAAACAAACACAGATCAAGGGAGATCATACATAAACAAACACAGATCAAGGGAGACCATACATAAACAAACACAAATCTAGGGACACTATACATAAACAAACACAGATCTAGGGAGACTATACATAAACAAACACAGATCAAGGGAGACTATACATAAACAAACACAGATCTAGGGAGACCATACATAAACAAACACAAATCTAGGGAGACCATACATAAACAAACACAGATCTAGGGAGACTATACATAAACAAACACAGATCTAGGGAGACTATACATAAACAAACACAGATCAAGGGAGACCATACATAAACAAACACAGATCTAGTGAGATCACACATAAACAAACACAGATCAAGGGAGATCACACATAAACAAACACAGATGTAGGGAGACCACACATAAACAAACACAGATCTAAGGAGTGTTGTGATTGGATGTGTGAGTGTTGTGATTGGATGTGTGAGTGTTGTGATTGGATGTGATTGATGGAAGCTAAATATGTCGTCTGAGTGCAGATCTACGTGGGTCCTTGAAGGCAAATTTTGGATGGGCAACAATAAAAAACAAAATACAGGTGCTTATAGAGAACTGTGTGTGGGTTTAGAATTGTATGAGGTTATTCAATTGTGTGAGGTTATAGAATTATGTTAGGGTATAGAAATGTGTGAGGGTATAGAATTGTGTGAGGGTATAGGACTGCCTCAGGGTATAGAATTGTGTGAGGGTATAGAACTGTGTCAGGGTATAGAACTGTGTGAGGTTATAGAACTGTGTGGGGGTATAGAACAGTGTGAGGGTATAGAACTGTGTGATGGTATAGAACTGTGTGAGGGTATAGAACTGTGTGAGGGTATATAATTGTGTGAGGGTATAGAACTGTGTGATGGTATATATTTGTGTTATGGTATTGAATTTATATGTCCTGCCTTGTGCACATCGTCAACGCGTTGTGTATGACGTCATGGACACATTCACAAGAAAACAAGGAACAAACAATCCCATGTTTACGTCTGATCTGTAAGCTGTGAGTTCAACAAGTTCACGTATTTACTTTAGTTAATCCCCAGGCTTTCACCCAGACACAGGTGGAACCACGACCCTCTGTGTCATGCATGGGACAAGAACGTGGGGCTGGGGTGATGGGGGGTGACGGGTCCTTAATGTTGACTGAAAGCATACAATGTACTCTCCCTTGTTGAGGCTTGTTCAATGAACGCGTACAATGAACCCTCCCTTGCTGGGGCTTACCACAGCACAACAGTTCACCCACAGCTGAGAATGGCGCACGGCTCCTGTAGTGATAGCCACAAGGCGGGGGGTTCAGAACTCTCTAATCCTGTTTGTCTTCATGTGGATTATTGTGGATTATCGGAGGGTAAAAAAAGTAAAGAGACATGACACGAAAACGTTGGAGATATCTGATGAGAGTGGTATTCAATGGGTGGGGTGGGATCAAATGGGTGGGTGGGATCAAATGGGTGGGGTGGGATCAAGTTGATGGGGTGGGATCAAATGGGTGGGTTGGATCAAATGGGTGTATGGGATCAAATGGGTGTGTGTGATCGAATGAGTGGGGTGGGATCAAATGGATGGATGTGATCGAATGAATGGGGTGGGATGACATGGATGAGTGTGATCGAATGAGTGGGGTGGGATCAAGTGGATGGGGTGGGATCAAATGTTTGGGTTGGATCGAAATGGTGGGACGGGATCGAGGGAGTGGGAGGGATCGAGTCAAATGTATCATACCAACTGTAAAGTTTTGGAACAACACTGTGGTGATGTCAAAAATTCGAAACGTCACCGCAAGGCTTAGGTTTACGACCGGGTTGTAAAAGCGCCTCTTAACATCCCAATTTTATGTCCTGCTGTAAACCGAGTTGTAAACCATCTATGGCAGAGTGTTCACGGGGGAATGTGTGCTTTGGGTAACTTTTATTTACGAGCCATTGGGCTAATGGCACACAAATCTTGTAAGGGCTGAATGTGTTTGAGTGCTGTTCAAGTGCCTATAGTTTTTGTTGCATAACACTATTCTTCTCAGCGTTGTTAGCAAACATAGGTTGTGAAATTGTCTGAAACTTTTAGGTTACACTTTCGAAATAAATTTAATTTGTAAAGATCAAGATTTAGAAACAAACAAGTTTAATTGAAATTGCTAAGAGCGTACGCTCTACTATAACAGAGACATAAGCTGCAAGAAATTTTTTTTTTTACTAGAGCTTTGATATGCATCTAAGTCTGGTTTTGTTGCCCTCTTGTTTATTATCTATATTGGCTGGTCGTTACTTGAAATTAGGGCTGTGGAAATTAACGATTAATCAATAAATTAATCGTTTAATACTTTAATCGATTAAAATTAAATTGATCTATTAAATTTGTTTAAAGTTTTTTTAAATATAAAATCTATTTTTCCCATTTCTTAATAATTTATATTCTTTCTCATTGATATAATTTTTCCCTCGTATTATTTTATAGACGTTCATACGTAAACAAAAAAGCTTTTCTTCAATTTCTTTTGCATAGCTGAACAAATTTGCTGTGATACGTCACAAATTTGGAAACCACGGAATTACCGCGACTTAACCGATTTCGCGAACTAATGAATTGCGACTTCACGAGATCTATATATGCGTTATAAAAATTATATTTAATCGAAATTAATCGATTAAATCCCCCCATTAATCGAAGAGATGTTTTTATAATCAGTACAAGACCTACTTTAAATGTCTGTCTGGAGGTAGCATATACAACAATTTGGCTGCCCACTACTTCAAATGTCCACCTGGACTTGGCTCCTATAACAAATAGGAGCCCACCAACAAACCAGGGGCCAATTGAGAATAAATTCAAATAATAGCCTCTACGTCTTCAAACATGGGTGAATACCAGATAATGTCTTTTATAATGACTGATTTAATTTAAGACTGAACTCTCAATGATGGAAAATTCAATCAGTGAATAATTATATAGACGTGAATTATTCACAGTGTCAAACTGTCCTATAAGACAACAGTCTGACCTGATACCATCTCCCTAACTTACACCGTAGTTATGACAGTCTGACCTGATACCATCTCCCTAACTTACACCGTTAGTTATGACAGTCTGACCTGATAGCATCTCCCTAACTTACACCGTAGTTATGACAGTCTGACCTGATAGCATCTCCCTAACGTACACCGTAGTTATGACAGTCTGACCTGATAGCATCTCCCTAACTTACACCGTTAGTTATGACAGTCTGACCTGATACCATCTCCCTAACTTACACCGTAGTTATGACAGTCTGACCTGATACCATCTCCCTAACTTACACCGTAGTTATGTGTAAGACTATCTCTGTAGCCCGGGGCCTGTGGTACAGAAACACACGCTTAGTGCGTGATTGAATAGAATAAAAGGTTGTCGGCAACTGATACAAACTCAAAACAAGAAATAACTGAGATAGAATAAGAAATAACTGAGATTGGCAAGAAATTACTAAGATAGACAAGAATTAACTAAGATAGACAAGACTTAACTAATTAAAGATAGACAAGAAATAACTAAGACAGACTATATAGGAATAACTAAGATAGACAAGAAATAACTAAGACAGACTATAAGACAGACTATATAGGAATAACTAAGATAGACAAGAAATAACTAAGACAGACTATATAGGAATAACTAAGATAGACAAGAAATAACTCGACAAAGAATGACCCACAACAATACCTGAACTTTAAATCGAATAATAAGGTTATGTCGCCAAGAATGTATTCAAGAAATGAAATTATCCTTCATAAAAATTAAAGTATTGCTAACTCCCATCCCATGGTACGCTACTGCATCACTGTTACACAACCTACCGCTCCTTTAACTGCGCCTAGTATTGCATGAAAATTAACGAAATATTTCTTCTGTAACGCAACCATCTTTTAATTTATGTTCATTGATTTTATCAATTGATGTAAAATGGCAATTTCGCCATTTAACTTCTAGGAATTTTGGATTGAAAGAAGTTGGTTGCTTTAGTGGAAAAATATTTATTTATTTTTTGCTAGAAGTGTTGGCAATTTTCCGAATTAAAAAAAAAATATAACTAAGCAGTAGGAAATGAAAATAATCTTTAAGATTCGTATTTGAAAATTTAAAAATCTTGGTATGCAAAATTTATTTTGACACTTTTGGCATATTTTAAATGATTTCATTTTGGTGATTTTAAAGAACTTTTTAAATATTTATTTTTACTATATGTTTGATTGTATTACCAGTTATCGTCTGAAACCCTATTGTAAATTATAACATAAGGCCAATGGCAAGAATACAGTCAAGGTCAAGGTTAAGTTAATTTTTAAAATTTATTTACCTCTTCACATCTATTTACTCACTTAAATACCCCCCCCCCCAAAAAAAAAATAAAAAAAATAAAATAAAATAAATAAATAAATAATTATTCCCCAGACTGCAACAGATTCATAGAATGACATTTTATTTGAGCGTCGATTTCTGAAGTTTTCCTTTGAAGAGTTTCTCGCTTACCTGTAAGGTAATACATTGCTATATGAAGTAACCTGTGTCTCACTTACCTATAAGGTATAAGTAATACATTGCTATATGAAGTATCCTGTGTCTCACTTACCTATAAGGTATAAGTAATACATTGCTATATGAAGTATCATGTGTCTCACTTACCTATAAGGTAATACAGTGTTATATGAAGTATCCTTAGCGAGGTGTGTACTGTGACCATCTTTAAATAGTTTGCTTTCGTTTCGCACTGTCTCGTTTTAGATATTTTATTATTCCCAAAGGAGTTTTGCGTGTGATCCAAACCTTCAGTTTATGAGTTCCTGAAAATATTGAAAAATTTCATAAGCAAATAAAATCATATGTACATTTAGTCAAACTGATGGACGTTTTGCCCGTTAAACATTAGAACGGTTCTAAAGTTGCACGCACACGCTATCAGTCTTATTTAAAGATTATATTTAAGGAACGATTCTATGTCAAGTCAATAAGGATCTATGGTTCTTTTAAAACATTAATACATTGATGTGTTTGTAAAAAAAAATGGCTATGACACGGGGTTTTTTTTTTCAATAAAAAATTTGAGGGGCAAGGGTTTTAGAGATTGTGGAACTGTGTGGTATTACTCTCAAAACAGATGCTAACAATAATAAAATTGTGAACGCTACTTCACTTGCCCTAGAGTCCGCCATGGACTTAAAGGGGGATATTTTATCCTCATCAATCAACCGAAATGATCTAACACAACTCGCGGATACATTGATGCTAATTTTATCAGTCGCCACCAGCAGATCTTATCGTTAAATTGATGCTTGTGCTATCTATCACCACCAGCAGATCTTATCGTTAAATGGATGCTTGTGCTATCTATCACAATGGCGCACGGCTCCTGTAGTGATAGCCACAAGGCGGGGGGTTCAGAACTCTCT
>MUZC01004564.1:189157-200123 GCA_002072015.1 Radix auricularia | reverse complement strand
CATAAACAAGCAAACACACACAGATACACACTAACGCAATAAACACATATTAATAATACAGCATAAACAAGCAAACACACACAGAGACACACTAACGCAATAAACACATATTAATAATACAGCATAAACAAGCAAACACACACAGATACACACTAACGCAATAAACACATACTAATAATACAGCATAAACAAGCAAACACACACAGAGACACACTAACGCAATAAACACATATTAATAATACAGCATAAACAAGCAAACACACACAGAGACACACAGAACGCAATAAACACATATTAATAATACAGCATAAACAAGCAAACACACACAGATACACACTAACGCAATAAACACATATTAATAATACAACATAAACAAGCAAACACACACAGAAACACACAGAACAAATAGTCCGACCAATTGTTCCTTTGACACCAACAAGAACTTCCAACCTGTACAGTCCCTCTCTGCATCAATGCCGTCCTGTCTAATCTAGTTACTGAGTTTTCTCATAAATGTATTATATCACCTAATAAATACATAGTTATTTGTTTATTTTTAGCTTTTAAAACAGTGCTTCTCAAACTTTGTATTATGGCGAACCGGTTTGATTTTTTTTTCCATTGCATCAGGGACCGGCGCAATATTTTACCTGTACTAACATGGTGGCGAAATGTGTTTTATTTCATTTTATTTGTATCATTTATGAGCTGATTACAAAAAAAAATTATAATTATAGGATTATAATAATATATTTCTATCGTTTCTTGATAGCTTCTTCGGAACTGCGGCGGATGGCCCGTGGACCGGCACCGGCCCGCGGACCACCATTTTCAGAAACACTGCCTTGAAACACAGTAGTTACATGTATACATGTTATGGTCCTCCATACGCCACAGACAGCCCTATAAAATATAATTTATCTTTTATCCCTCGTATAAATCCGTTTCTGTTGATTCCCCTATTTGACACGCCTCTGCTCGGATGGCGCCGCCATGGGAGGGTGGGGGATAGAAGGGGGGTGCAAGATCATCGTTGCTCCCAATTTCCACGAAAAAACAACAACTCAGCACTTTACATAAAATCCCTCCTCCAACCGACACATACACCTCCAAAAAAGTTTATTAATTCCGCCTCTGACAAAAACAAAGTTTACACATATTCTTCCCTTCCACAACCGCCCCTGCCACTTTCTCAAAACACCCGAGCACCTCCTTTGACACGCCGCTGCTCTATCCCCCCCCCCCCCCTCAAACCATGACTGTGGTCATACACACAAGACGGGAGAGTTCGCGTGGTAACTTTGATGTGGGAGTGGATTGAGGTGTGGCCAGAGTTTTTGTGTAGTTGTCCACGTCAACCGATTGTGTCAATAGCAACGAGCCGCACAGCAATCGTATAAATAGATTGCCGGAGGGAGAAAGGAAAGGTGAAGAATGTATCCGGTGGGAATTCAACGTCTAACGGACTCAGGGGCTTAATACATTAACAAAAGCAAGGGAACACTTGACTTCGAGGGAAACACCTTTAAACGGCGGATGGGCCCTGATTGCGTCAATAGCATGTCTGTGGCAGCGGTTCTTAAACTATGATAATGGGAGTAATAATGTATAAATAATTAATTGTAATAATTTGTAATAATGTGGAGCTCTTAGATCTGTTTATCTATCGTACATAACTATTCCCCCCCCCCCCCGAAGAAGGCTTCTTTGATAAGCAAATTCGCCACTCATATCATCGTATTGTCCCGTTTTCAATGGTCCCCATGCCAGGGTATAGTTGTAATTACCTCCACGGCTCCTCGGCGTGCCCACCATCACATATATACACCGGCTGTATTACTCTGTAATTTACCCCATATAAATAGCTTTATCTTTCGGGTATGCCTCAGTAATTTACCCGAAGTCATTCGATGTTGAGATTTAAGTTTGTTGCTGGTCTGGGGTGATGGGTGGTCAAAGTAAAAGTAAATCTTGGAAACTTTAGGTAATAAAATGGGATTCGATATAACACAGCATGAGTCATCCATAGACAGTTTCAGGGAATGTGTTCTTCTTGGCAGATCCTGTTTGTAAGGGAATTTATTGACAGTGACAGAATCCACGTGAAAGAGAATTTTGTGTTTATCGGTAAGAACAGAAAGCATTTATTGTTCAACGCCTTGTAAAGCTAAAAACTAACATCGCCATAGCCCCGGGGAAGCACTCAATCACACACCGATATGAAGTCTCAGAAATATGCTAATTTAATCCCTCATATCAATAATCGCTCGAATAAAGACGGGTCCCTCAGGATTAAGATAAGACCTGCGGTGACAGATTGCTACAGAGGGGAACTACTTAGCGTCGACTCGTTCACTCCCTGAGGTTTATCGGTTCTTGTTTAAGGGGAGAGAATTGTGAATAAAACTAAAACTTTTCGGTGACTACGAGCTGTTTTTCTTTCAAAGAGCTGGTTTTGTTTGTATGTTCGTGTTTATATGACAACGAGCAACAAAGCCCTCCAAGGACGTTCCGCCGTCGTTTCGGTGGCATGTTGTCTTGGAGTAACCGTAGTGATTAGCAGGAGTGACTCACTTCAAGATGGTGACACAGTACTGAGTGATGACACAAAAACTGCACAAAAAATAACTCGTTTTGAAAGGTCACGTAAATTTGTTCAATCCTATTTAATAAAAGGCAATTTTCTGTGTGGTCATCGATAGCGATTAGTCCCTCAAACTCCTAAAGACTACCACAGCCAATCAGAAAAAAAAATATCAAAAATGTATGTTCAATATAATGTGCACCACGCGACAGAATAGAAATATCTGCTACATAGAGATAATCTAGAAATTAATTAATTTAATTAAAGTACATTTTATCGATATGAAATTTCGTTAGGTGACACAAATCTATGTGCGAAATTTCAGCACGATAAAATTACGGGAAGTGGGTCATTTTTAACTTTTGTTTTTCCGCGGATGGGACCACGACAGACAGATAGGCAGAGAGATAGAGAGAGAGAGAGGAAGAGAGAGAGAGAGAGCGAGAGAGAGAGAGGGGGGAGAGAGAGGGGGAGAGAGGGAGAGAGAGTGTGAGAGAGAGAGAGCGAGGGAGAGAGAGAGTGTGTGTGTGTTTGTGTGTGTGTGAGAGAGAGAGAGAGAGAGAGAGAGAGATGACGATAAGGCAATGAAATTGATATAAGTAATTAAAAAATAACATAGAACGAAAATATAACGATTATTTCTTGGTAAAATTGGAGATTGTTCGTTTAGTTTCCTGGCGCTGCTTACACATCTTACACGGGTTAGTTCCACGTGACACCATTACGATACCCAAGTTGCATTGTTTCACAGAGCTCCTGAAAGGGATCGCGGGGCAACTTGGATTATCTAATGATTTATAAAGCAAAGAGTAGTTGCTGAGAGGTGGTCTGCTTCGGATGGGAATTTTTTCTTCTTTTGTTATGTGAAAAAAGTGTGTGTGTGGGGGGGGGGGCATTTCTGTTCATCAGTGTGTCTTTTACGTTTCAGGGAAGATTTGAAATATTTGCACTGCCCTGGACGGCACTATACCCTGCTACGCTTTTGTCTGTAGACATTCAGTCAACGGGGAAAAAATCCATTACACTAAGAACAAACATTGATAAGAGAATTTTGCCTCAGTCCATGACACAATGTGAACGAATATCCGCTGATTCGTCCTAAATTCGTTTGAGAACCACTATTGCAATGATGCTCCCGTATCCCTCTTGACCGTATTGCGTTCCAGATAATGTTCTCCTAAATGATGCCACAATTTCGAGCTATCTCTCGAATGCTGACATGTACATGTCATATCAAACAACTAAATACAGATCTTACTCTGGCGTAATGAAACTAAAACTCTCAACAGCAAAAAGAACAAAAATAATTATCTAATCTTATCAAGCATATTCCCCATTCGTGGACCTTGTTTTATAAAAAGCCAAGTGATCAAGTTAAGGCCCATTGAGTGGATATCTACTGGATCCTGAAAGGTATGGATGATAGACAGAACAAAACTTCCTTCAGTAATTAAAAACATAGATACATTAGCAACAAAAATATGTTTATTTAATTATTAGAGTTACAACAGTTAGTTAACTATTTCACGTTTATTGTAAATAACCATATTTTGTGATGTAGACATGAAATTATTTTGAAAACTTCTCGAGTTTTGTGATACATTTAGTGCAATAGTGTTATTCAAACATGGTTTTTGAACTGGAACCATTTCTGAAGATTCCCAAGTTGTGATCATTAAATCAAACCTCTGTACTCCTGATTAAGCTGGAGTAATTTGGTTGCATGACGTAGATTGCAGTCTGACGGGTTCGAGATAACCATCTGATTTAACAATAGCACGTTGAAGTGATACTCGATAGCAACAAGGTGAAGGTCGTTGTGTTATTGCGAGACTAAACACTAGAGACACGGAAGCAAAGCTGATTAAGGTTTCAGTGACTACAGATCTTCTTTAAAGCGATTCTATCAACAGTTACCACCTTGACAAAAGACGCTTATCTATTTGCTATTAAGATAAGTGCGTTAGAATTGTTTGTGGAATTAGAGAGGGGATGGGGGGTGGTGGTTGCACTCTGAGTGGAATTTTTATTTCGGATAACCTGAGGGGCGGAATTTTTGGGTACCCTGTAAAGGGTTTTATAGGAATAATTAGACGTGGTGGGCGGTGGGTGAGGGGGTTGGGCTGACAATAATGTCGACACGCTCCAGGTGGCAATATTTCATATAGACTGGGACTGCGATGAAGCTTTCAAATAAAATACAAAATACTCCACACAAAAAAAAATTTTGTCATGAAAACAATAAATTTAAGCTTTATTTTTAAACCGGTACCACAGTAGAAGTTTTAGCTAATGCCTTCATTAGTACAATAAACATAAAATACCATCCTACATAAGTAATAAAATTATATTTACATTCTTAAACATACTACATCAAAAAATATTTACGTAGAATAAAAAGAAAGGAAAAACAACAAACAATGACACAGGATATAGGAAAAAGGAGGAAGTATCTAATATTACAGTGAAAACAACAACGGGAAAAAGATTCTGCAGTTAGATCAAATTATGACTTTGGTTAATTCCGTATGGAGCCAACGTACCAAATTGTTTTATGAGTCTATTTTCAATGTTGATCCTATCATGGGTATTGTTCGCATATAAAATACCAGTTACTGCACTAACTGAAATTCCGTCATGGTCAACAGTGTTAAAATGTTTAGACACAGGACATTGAGCCTGTTTATTTAGATTATACAGGTGTTCTTTAAATCGATCTCCAAGACTACGACCTGTCTGACCCAACGTAAATTTTACTACACCTTTTGTAAAGAATTACATAAATCATGTTGCGACTTGTGCAAGTGAATCCATCTTTTATTTTGAATTTTTCAAGAGGAATGAAATGTTGTCAATTTTAATCACATATGAACAAGTATTGCTACGGTTACCGTTGCAACCTTTTGTTCCAATATGTGCTTTCATTGTGGGACGGTGACTTCTTATAAGTATATCTTTGAGGCTTTTATCTCCCCGGAAAGCAAAAAGTGGAGGTTTCTTTTTTTGTTGAAGACCTGCTGGGCTAGAGGGTCAGCCATGAGGTGGCACTATTTCTTGTTAAACCGGTGAGAGCCTGGAGCACTTTTTAACAAAAAGTTTAAACTTGATACAGCTATAATAACAAAGAAATTGTAGCAGGCTGAAGAACCCTTAAAATTTTCAACAATAGGCACTTGGATCAAAGGTTGAGAACCCTGATTGATAAGTACATCATGTTTTATTTAATGTATTGAAAAACTAAAGTTTTCTATCTCTTCATGTTAGTAAGTCTGCGTTCCGGATATACCAGTTAGGCTTGACTCTATACATTACTGGCCAAGGAACTACCGCGCTTACTATTTGAGTAAACTAACAAAAAGAGGTAAACGAATTACTTTGGTCAAGACACCACGACCAACAAGCTTTTAAAATTAATGTTATATTTTTAAGTAAAAATATAATATTTTGAGTTGAAATTCAAAGTCATAGTCATCTGCTAATGTCTGTGGTAATAGACAGACATAATTATCAACAGTTAACGATCACTTCCAATAATGGCGTTGTGTATCATCAATTTAGACTTAAGCTTATTACTGTGAATAACTGCACACGATTACATGGGAAGTGGACATGTGTAAATCATTTGTCAACCGCCACTGTATAGGCATGCCCAACAAACTGTGGCCCAACAGTCAAATATGACCAGGGCTTCACGCTACTTAACCCGAAGTGACCATTCCCCGACTTGACGATCTCTTGTTATCTCTCGTCACCACTGGGTGGGGACACAGATTTAGATAGCTATGAGTGGCACACTTTCTATTTTTGACGACATCTGTTTTGAAACCGACGATAACCGAGTACAGGAGTATTATCGGGCAAGATAAAAGCGAAGCAGATAAACAAATTGGAGCTGAGCATTACGAGAGACCGCAGAGACACAAGGATTTCCGTAAACAAGACACAGAAATGGGTCGAAAAAAGCAAGAGGGCTAATGAAACATGACAGAATTGCATCGTACAAGTGTGAGGCGTCTTCAATAGTGTGAGGCGTCATTAACAGTATGAGGCGTCATTAACAGTGTGAGGCATCATTAACAGTGTGAGGCATCTTAACAGTGTGAGGCGTCTTTAACAGTGTGAGGCATCTTAACAGTGAGAGGCATCCTAACAGTGTGAGGCGTCTTAACAGTGTGAGGCGTCATTAACAGTGTGAGGCGTTTTAACAGTGTGAGGCGGCATGAACAGTGTATCAGACAAAAATATATATGAGAAACACCAACAATACTCATATACACAAACGCATATATACACCAAAAGTCTTTGTCAAATGTATCAGCTTACTTAATGGTGTTAAAGGAATAATCATATATTTTTTTCAAAGATTGACGACATTTTGTACTCATTTGTGTTAAGCAGTCAGAGGGGTTGCTTCATAATATGTATTTTATTGTGATTGCAATACATTTAACTTATCACTTAGATGTGACGTGCATCATCGATGGTAAACACTGTTGTTGTTTTTTTCTTCAATTTTTCTATAATGTTAAGGTCGTATTAAATGCTAGTTCCCATAAACTTGAGAGAGAGGTTTTTAAAATCCAGTATTTATGCTGAAAATATTTTTCAGGTCCTGTCTGAAAATGTCAACAACGACAAATCACAAATAAAAAGAAAAAGGAGCATTGAACATAGCTTTAACTGGATAGTCGCAAACAAGATTGAAATCTTGACGCCATGGGTAAAAAGAAATCTGCCCATGGAGCCACGACGATACCAAAAGATGAGAGAAAAGAGACAAAGAAGAACAATAAAGACAAGAAAAACAAAGACGATACTAAATGTCTCAAAAAGAACAAGAAGGAAGAGAAATGGAAAGAGGTTTCTTCAATGATAAAATTTGTCTCCCAGGCAGCCAAGAAAAGTTCAACCCCCGAAAGTACTAAGGAAGATAAAACCCGATCATGGTTAAAAGTCAATAGGTCTTGTCAATCATTCAAAGCTAAAGAGATATCTGCAGAAAACAAAGCCGTCAAGGCTTCAATAACCAAACAATGCGGCCCAGAGGCGGCACATAAAGCCAAGGCTACATCCACCCATCCATGCGGCACAGAGGCGGCACATAAAGCCAAGGCTACATCCACCCATCCATGCGGCACAGAGGCGGCACATAAAGCCAAGGCTACCACTAAATTAGTGAACATCAAGTTGACTGAGGAAACTCACAAAAACAAAGCCACAAAAAAGATTCCAAAAGTCAAAGACACAAATTTTGATGGTGAAAACAAAGATCAAGTCACATTTATAGAAAGCAAAGACACATCTTTAGAGCGCACGTCAAAATTGAAAAATTCCTCCCAGGTGTCTGAAGCCTCGAATTTATCACACAAGACCGATGAATTAAATCTTAAAAATCTCCCAAATGACATCTTTAATAATAAAATGGAAGGGAAAGCACAGGAGATTTGTGTCAGCAGAAGAAGCAAGCGCAACAAAGCGGCGGCCATGAAGCGTCTCAACGGAGCCGGAAATAACGATGTTGATGACACAATTCCAAAGGCAGCAGAAAATGGTCTCAAGTGTGAGCAAGTCACTGGTGTCAGCTTAACGCACGACAAGGCAAAGTTGAAACATGCTGGTGGTAAAACTGGTGTTACCACTGTGGGAAATACTAAGAATGGCAAACGGCTTACAACTGCAGTGCAAGAAGTTCCGGGTGAGGACAAGTGGGGCAACGCCAACCTCAATGCTCAAATATTAGAGAAGTCTTCTTCAACAATTGAAGAATCTTCCACCAAACAGATGCCCCCTGCGTGGATTGCTAAAGAGAAGAAAGATGAAGTGGGCTCCAAGTCTTTCAGTGATTCATGCCGTACCCTTGAACCTTCAATCCCATCAAAGGTCACCACGACTTTAGGTAACGGAGGGAAACAAGATGATTCAATGGCCGAGGCGAGTACATTGTCAAATGAAATCCAGCAGGGAATGTCTAAAAGAGCGATGAAGAAGTTACGCCAGAAAGTCAATAAAAAGGCTAAAACATCAACAGGAAATAAACTTCAGAAAAAAACGCTCACCTCCAGGTCTCAGAGTTTAGCTGATTGGGTGACTATTGGATCTGTTAAATCGAAATCAGACACGTCCGCTACTGATTCAATGGGTGGTAAAACGACGACATCAATGTTATCAGAGAGAAGGATACGTGCAACAGAAATAGTTAACCTAGATGAAACCAAAGTAGTTTTGTCAGATGGTAGGATATGTGATGTGCTAGAAAAGGTGAACATAGATGAAACCAAAGTAGTTTTGTCAGATAGTAGGATATGTGATGTGCTAGAAAAAGTCAACATAGAGGGAGCCAAAGAAGTTAGGTCAAGTAAAAGAAGCTCTAATAAAAACAAACTACAAAAAAATAAATTCAAAGGAGGCACATTCAATGAAAAGACTCTGAAATCAGCTCCTGGTAATAGTTTGAAATCTAAAGGAGATCCTCCAGTTGAAAAGACCTCTAAAACAAGTCTTTTAAAAGGAATGAACAGCAAACTAAATATAGCAGACAATGACATTTGTAAATATAGCCCATCTGTTGCTGAAAAAAGCAAATCAAACCCATCTGGTGTTGACATAAATAAATCAAGTCCATTTATTAATGATAAAAACACATCAAGGCCACCAGTTGATGACAAAAACACATCAAGGCCACCAGTTGATGACAAAAACACATCAAGGCCACCATCAAGGCCACCAGTTGATGACAAAAACACATCAAGGCCACCAGTTGATGACAAAAACACATCAAGGCCACCAGTTGATGACAAAAATGAATCAAATCCGTTTATAGATGTCAAAAGTAATTTAAACCCACCCGTTGATGGCATACATAAATTAAGGCCATCTATTACAGAAATTTGTAAATCAAGTCAATCTGATGAATATATTGATAATTCCACTCCACCTGTTGATAATATAATAAATTCCACTCAATCTATAAATGAAAATAGTAATATCAGTAGCCCTAGTCATGAAATATCTGAAATATGTCAACCAAATAGGAAAACATTTAAAACGTACATCTTTGGCCCAAAACGAGTCGTTGTGTTTTATATTGGAAGAAAATTCTCAAGACACAAGCAATATTATTTCAGTCATAAAAGGTAAGTGAGTGGCCAGGTGAATACTTAACTCTTCCATCTAAACGCTCAACATCTTTAAACTTCTCGTACAGAAAAGGAAATTGTTTGAAAAATAAATAGAGGTAAAAAAAAATATGTAAAAATTAAACGAAGTTTTTATAAGTGGACTGAAAAGAAGAAAATAAATTAAGACTTATAAGTTTAAGTAGTTTGATTTAATATGACTAAAAAACGTGGGATGGGCGGTGACAAGGTTTTACATATGCAGTTCAATCATTCTCTCACTTATAGATCTCTCTTTTGCCTTCTAAATGATAAATCTTTAGTTTTTATACCAAACAGCTATCTTTGTGGGGTATTTCTAAATAAGAATGGGATTTTGAAACACCCGCCCCACGTTTTTAGTCATATTAAATCAATGTATACTTGAACTTATAGGTTGATATTCTTCTTTTTAGTCCACTTATAAAAACGTGGTTTTTTAAAATATTTTTTTTTACCTCTATATTTATTTTTAAATCCCTTATATTAGCTGTGAAGAAGATGACCGCCTACGCCTATAGGCACGGCACCTGATGGGTGGATGGATGGATGGATGGATATGAGCTTCACCGTCGTCTCTCTCTTTCTCTGCCTGTAGTGGTTGGTCGGGCGGAAAAACAAAAGTAAAAACTGACCCACTTCCCGCGATGGTATCGAGCTGAAATTTTGCAGATAGACTCGTGTCACCTAACAATGCATTGTTTTAAATTTTCAGATCGATCGAATGTACCGTAATTTAATTAATGCATTTTTAGTTTATCTCTATATAACTGTATGGTAGCCGTCTGTTATTGTTGACATCCAAGTGTTTGCTTGAGTTCCGTCAAGCCATCGGTGACCACCCCCGCCCCGTTTTAAAACAAGGGGAGTTCAGTCACGTTCAGTCTGTAAATGTTTGTCACGCGGTGCATATTATTTTGAATATAATCAATGGCGTAGCTAGAGCTTTCGCCACCCGGGGCGGTCTCCAATATTCCGCCCTTTTAGGGGCCGCCCATAAATGACGTCACGCACCGGGGGGGGGGGGAGTCACACATTTGATGTCATTCAAAATGCGCAACTTTAAATAAAAGCTACACTGAAATATATCATTACCCAAACTTTACTCAATGACGTTTTACGTGGTTTCAAGCGTGTTACGATGTTAGAGTGCAACCTTAAACTAAAAACATATTTAAATGACCAAACAAAAATTATCATTTTCAAATTACAAAATACCGCTTGTATG
>MUZC01004564.1:178986-189143 GCA_002072015.1 Radix auricularia | reverse complement strand
CATAAAAATACAAGATAATTGTTTTGAAGGCCACAAGAAAGTTATAGGGTCACAAGTCCCCCCCCACCCCAAATGAGACAAAAGATATTCCAAATTTACACCCAAAAACATTAACAATTAATATGCTTTTATTTTTATTTATAAATATATGAATTTTTTAAATTAAAAAAAGTGTATACATCAGTGTGTAAACATATTTTTTTATTTTTTAAAATAAATTTACTTACCTAACTTTCATAGTCGAAAAATCGTTTATTATGTTATCAAAATTTATATTATTTGTAATATCATGTTCTATGGACAATATTGCAAGATTTTGTACTCTTAAATCCCTTATTGTGGAGCGAAAATATTGTTTTTTTCAACTTCAGTTTGGAGAAGCTCCTTTCACAACTAGATACACTGATAGCAATTGTTGAAAAAAATTCTTAGCAAAATTGTAATGTTGGATAAAGAATTTTCCAATATTTACTGTTAAATATAATTTAATAGATCAAGGGGGTATTTTCTCTCTTTTTAAAAAACATAATGCCTCTTCTTGTAGTTTAGGTACATCCAGGGCTGGTCTTAGGCTCCTGCAACCTATGCGGTCGCAGTGGGCCAAGCGCTTTCATAGGCCCAACCTAACTTAATTTTCACTTATTATCCTTATTAATACATTACCCCTACCCAAACGGGGGCCCACGCAATCAGTTTCGCATACTAAGCTGCATAGATGCCCGCAATGTACTGCCATAAAAACCTGGATCCTTTCTCCTTCAATCTCGAACATTCAATGTAAATAAAGAAATTTAATTGATGTTTAAATTCTTCATTTAGAATCCTAGATGGTATAGTATTATACACGAATATTTTCTTGCAATGACATGGAACGCATCACCTCGTTCTTTTATTTTCTTTTATAATTACATCAATGGATAAAAACATTTATCATTGTACTTCTTGCTCTAAAGTTAGAACCACTTCTTCTGAATTTTTTCCCCACCAATATTTTTCTCTTTTTAACTTGGTAGCTAGTCGATATTTCCAACTCTCTGTAACAGCGTTCTGTATAAGCACATATCTTTGTTTCGTCAAATGGGTTTGCATAGTTAGCATTAATTTAAAAAAGACGGGTTCCCATAAATTGAGACACCAAAGAAAAGTAAAAGTTGGCCAGGAAGAGAGTACAATTCCAGCATCTTATCTCGTTTTACTAGTTACTGTCAATTTTCCAAGACGCTTGAAATTTTTAAGTATGTCTTTTTCGGAATTATTTTTGTTAGTGTGGTGTTTATTAACGGAGAAATGAATAGTCGTTCACTTTTAATGAATAACCATATATTAATGAAAAATACAAGCTATATGTTTTACTTTAATGCAATAAAAAAAGTTTAATTTAATTTTTAATAAGTTAACTTACAATAATTTTATAAAACCGGAAACAGTAATATAATTTACTACTTGCAATTTAAACACAATATTTGAACCACTACGTCATGTAGGTAAATGTTAGCGCATCATTCTGCGAATATCGAAATTCCACGCTAAAACTGTCGTGCGATATTAATACTAGATATATTCGGACCAGCGGTGATGTGTTGTTGTTTTTTTTTGTTGTTGCAGTTGTCTTATAAAAGCGTCATATGTGACATATACCGCTTAATTTGCAAACAAATAGTCACTTTTTTTTTAGATTTAAATTTTTAAACTGTTCTGCGTTAGTTATAACAACCACTATGTAATCAAACAAATGTTGCACGAATCCGTTAATTTAAACTCAAAATTGAGATTCTTTTTGTTTCACTATGGTTTTCCCACTACAAAAGAAAAGGGGTGGTTTTCGGAAATGGTTGGGTTTATTTTTCAAATGCCCACAAATGCCGCCCTTTCAATGAGTGCCGCCCGGGGCGGAACGCCCCCTCCGCCCCCCTAGCTACGCCACTGAATATAATCAATACTTTTAGTTATGTCTCATATATAAGGGATTTATAGTAAAAAAAAAAAAACCTTTGTTTTTATGGGTTGTTTATTTATACCAAACACCTCATACGCGCCCGCCCAACGTGTCACGGGGTGAACTCCAGTGGTACGTGGATGTCAACAATAGCAGACGGATACAGACTATATTTACAGATAAACTAAAAATGCATTAATTTAATTACGGTACAGTCGATCGATCTGAAATTTTGTGCAATACATTGTCATCCAATACCTATTTGTGATAACATTTTGAGATCTCTAGAACCATCAGAAGTGGTTTAATTTTACGTTGGTAAATTTGAAATTTTGCTAGTAAACAGGAATGAAAGCAAGTTAATAAAAACGTGGTTAGAAAGACTTTTCTTACTACAATTCATTCACATATTCTAAACACAGTGTTTATTTAGATATATTCTCTATTCTTTACCAGGCGCACTGTTAAGCAGGGGCATTGCCAGAGCATTGGTTCGAAATGGTACAAAGAAGTATTTTTCAAACCCGTTGAGTCGACGCTCTTGAGTAAAACCTTCAGTCCGGACGAGTGGCAGGATTACCTGATTGACAGGTGCAAGTTCACGCCAAGCAAGAGATTTCAGCGGCAAAAAAAAAGTCCTTGACGCCCGTGTGAGGAATTATGAGTAGGGAGCTTGAAGACGATTTGAAAATGTGTGGACATTTGATAAAAACATATTAAGTTTCTATTTAAGAATCATAAATTGAACTTCTTTAATTTAAAGTTAGATGTTATTATTAGGTATTGTTGGGGGGGGGGGGTGGGTAATTGTATTGTCAGTTAAAAAGTAGTTTGCTTGACTCAGTGACGTGTACGGCTGTAGCAGCGACTTTTTATAGTGTCATTTGCCGCTATCTTTTGGGAAAAAAGTGAAATTTATTTGTAAAATAATTATAGTGATTTTATATTATTGGTAAAAAAAAAAGGAGATTTAGGTGTGAAATCTAATCTTCTTCTAAATTAGAGTAATTAAAACTAGTGTGAAAAAAATGTAAATGTAAAAACTATACGAATTATTTTGATAAACGTCCATACATAGTCATATTTTGAGTTTTAAAGTGACCATTTTATGACATATCAAAATGAAAACGGAGATGAATTCTGATTTTCGTATTTCGAGAACTCGTTCCAAATCAACAATCGTAAGAGTTGTTGTCTAAATTGTAATTCATACGCCGGCATCATCTTAATACTCACCGTATATATTAAATCTAAAGCCCACTTTAAAAATTTTTTTTTTTTTTAAAAATACAAAATCTAGGGGATAAGGTTTGGGGTGTGTCATTGTCGGCTTACAACCGGGTCATATGTGATTTCTACATTTACATTTAATATCGGTGTTGCTATTTGAGATAATCTTGGTCCTTGTCTACATTCTACAAGATTTGACTGATCTACCAGGAGCTATAAAATAATATTAACCATCTCATTTTGTTTACGCTGTCCTTATATTTTAGGGGGGGGGTCGGCTTACGAGCGGGTTACCACTCTTCATACTGCTCTCGTCCAAATGAAGGGGGGGGGCGGCTATAGAACGTGTATATACGGTAATAGACTCGTGGAGGTTTCCTGTAACGACAATATTAGGTTTATCAGGATGGAGATCAAAAGTTTGTTTTTAGGACAAAAACGATACGGTAAAATGTTGACGAAAATCTATAAAGTTTTATTGTTTACCAACTTAGTGGTTATTACACAAAAAAACCGTCAAAGGTTTGTGTACGATATTTGATGACAAACAATAGCAAAAAGGCGACGTCGTTTTTTGTTTATTAACGCAATGTCCCGTGGGAAAAAGTGCGTTCATTTATTTGAAATGTCCGCCCTGTATATTCGAGCTTGCATAAGCAACTACTCCTAAACCATAACAGATGAAAATCCTACATGTGGAAGAAAATCAGCAGTCCCGAGCCTGCGCTCTTCATGGGGCTTCCCGGAAAACCCCCTCAGCCCTCTGGCCCCCTAAGGGACATAAAGACTGAGAAGCCCCCCCGGAGCGGTCGCTGCTACAAGCGGCCGCCTGGGCGTCCAGGGCACTGGGCCGAAAACGCCTCCCACTAAAGTGTGCCTCCCGAGGGAGGTGTGGAATTTACCTACTGTGACTTGCTATCAACATAGTATCACTTTGGCGCCACCACGGCAAAGCTTACGAGTCTATATAGTTTAGATCGCCGCAAAGCGTGGGGATCATCACTGACCTAACTAGGGTTTAACCCCCACCGGAAGGTTTCCTCAGAGCTGGCGACCAATAGCGTTTCCTAGCGGTACCTTTTGCTATTCCGTACTGGCGCTCCTGGCCCTAAACCGGCACCGCTCAACAGCGTTGCTAGTTAATTGAGGGGGACGAAACGGTCGCTTCGGAGTAACCCGACCCTCAACGGGTACTTTGGTGTTCATCATCGGCATTGCATCTAAATGCTTTGCCTAAGATCCGTACAGCGACTGTAATCATATATGACTAGCACCTAGCACCTAACAACGGCCTTCGGCTATCCAAGCCTGGGGTTTGTCGGTTTCAGGTCGCAATGCGCACCACGACTTTACTCGTCTGTCGAACCACGTAGAGGTCACCCCATCTCGACAGAAACCATAACAGATAGAGGGTTCGGTTCTTTGCTAATATGTTAAGGAGGTCCCAAGGATGTGCACGGATCAAAACTATTATAGAAAAATAGCAGTATTAGTATTTTTGAAATTTCTCTGCAACCATAAGAGCTATCAGGTTGAAACAAACGCCAAACGATAGCTACTAATATTTAGAACAATGTTGGAGAAGGAATTTTTGAAAAATCTATTTTCCTTCGACTCTCATAATTTTAGCTGCAATATGTTGATAGCAATTGTTTTGTTTACTTTCAGAATAATTGATTTGAATGACTTTTAATATAATCTAGAATGATTTCACTTAAATTTTTTAAAAAGTCGGAAATTCTTTGTTGGAAATTGCGTTTGAATACTCATTTGAGTTTTCATTACTTGCTTTTTAAAAATGTATTTTACTTTTATGCTTTTTTAATTTTTATTTTATGACAAATGAAAGTTTTTAAAACCCCGATTAAAAATAGAAATGATTCAAAATGTCTTTTATAAAATGTTTTTAAAACAATCGAATATTTCATATGCCGATGCAATTATTTCTATTTTATGTGATCTTTCTAATAATATTATTCAAATTTACTTCTTTTAATCCAAATACTTTGAAATAGTCTCCTGTATTATATTTAAAATTAAAATTGTTATCTTTAAAATTGCAATGTTTTCATTCGTACCAGCAGCCCACTAGTAGAATGTCTAACCATGTGAGAATACTTAAATATTATTCCAATGCAACTTTCAGACAGACGCATAACAGTGTAAAGATTTTACACATTTCATTTCACAATCAGATTTAGAATTGATGCCAAAATTTCTCGAAAATATATACTTAATTAAACGATATATGATAACTTTGTAATCACAATGCAATGGTTGTTATTGAGTAATATATATATATATATATATATATCAAAACATCTTGAACCAGTGATCTTCAAATGGTTTAACTTCATACCCAATTTTTCTTTAAATCAGAGACTGAAGCAACGTTAGCGGCTATTGTTGCTTTCTAACATTAGTTGAGTGGGAAAAAAAACACATGAAGACAACGGACCTGTGCCTACCAGCGAGCAACAACTTTGGTAGCACTGGTGTAGTTAATGCCACTCTGATTTTTTTCGAATTAACTTAACGTGCCAAAGCTCAAAATGATTCTGGGCATTCTTTTATACAACTTCTATCATAATAAAATACAGGATTTTGTGGTGACAAATTACCAATAAATAAATTAGAGACGTAAATATTACAAAAAGAAACATGTTTCTGTTTATTCTTTCTGTTGAGTGTATAAAAATATTAGAATAAATATTATAACACAAATGTCGCTCTCAAAACAATATTGAAAGTCTATATAAAAATGAGTTAAATCGTTTCGTGGTATGACTCTAATACCCATATAAGGCTTTAATAATAAAAGTGTATAAATGAAAGTCATTTGTTTAGTCATATGAGCCTTCAGAGGCGGACCCTTCGTCAAAGTACTCCTCGTTGTCGACCGCCACGGCGATCGCGTTGATGTAGTCGAGCGCCGACAGCAGCGTCTCTAGCGTGGCGTTGATGAGGACGTTGAAGATGGCCATGCCGAGCAGGCCGTACACAGCCGTGAAGTAGTACATGTGCAGCTCCGGGAGCAGGTCCCCGAAGCCGGTGGTCGACAGCAGCACGTAGACGAAGTAGATCTCGTCCAGGAACATGACGGCGCCGTCGTGGGACAGCAGGTAGTACACGGTGCTGCCGAAGAGGACGTACAGGATGACGAACGCGTACAGCACCAGCAGCGGGAGGCGGTACTCCTCCGGCTGGTTGACCTCCTCCTTCTTGTCCGCTTCCTCCTCCTCCTCCTCGTCGTCCTCCTGGTCCATCGCCCTGGAGAGGTACTTCTTCTTTTTCTTCATCATCGCCTCAATGATGGCTCGCTTGGTTTTTTCCTCCAGCATAGTAGGGTCGGCGCTTTGATTGTAGTCCAAAGGATGAGGGTCGCGAACTTTGACCCCACCCAGTCGAAGCTTTACCGGTTCCAAGATAGTACGACAATCTTTTTTTATCACCGGGTATTTGGTTTGAGAGCATTCTAATCGAAAAGTCTCACCGCAGGTGGCTCTCTTTTTCGAAATATTTTTAGACTCAGCAACATCTTTATCACAGTAAGAGTTAGAGGTATTTCTCCTTCTCTCTGCGCGAGTTGTTGCTTGCAGGATGTGAAGACTTCCGTCTATCGGTTTGACTGAATCTAAATGAGCCGATTCGTCGGGGACTGTATTTATTGTTCTTATTTGTGTTGGGTCCAGGTATGAAGACTTGTTTCGGCTGACGTCGGGCTGACCGATTTCCTTCATGGAAGGTTGTGTTTTTACTTCCCTTGAACTTTCAGTAGTCTGCGGCTCACTTCTGCTGTCAAACTTACGATATGTTCCATCTGTAGACGTGCACGTGGTTCTTTCATTCGAGGTCAGTTCAACCGATTCGCGGATTTTCTGAGACGATAGGCATTTGGATGTTAACACCCCACCCGACGACCCCGGGTCACGGTTGGTGAGACTGTTAACATCCAGCCCGCCACCTCTCCCCTCCCCAACAGCCACAGACACGAAGTGGTCAATCTTGTGCCTCTCACTGGCCACCGCGTCATGTTTGTGAGACGAGGATACGGAGACGTGTCGCGGGATGTTGTTTCTTCCTGACGCGGAAAAGATGGCTGGGTACGCGCGGAGAGTCTGGGGTTCCTGGTGTCGAATATTCCACTCCTTGACAAACTCATCATCTTCGTTAGTTGGAGTACGGTCAATTTCGCGGCACTTTCCGGAAAAATGTTTGATATTTACGTATTTCGTGGAAGCATCGTGCGGCAAAGCGTTGTGTTTTGATAAATTAGAGGCGGTCAGGGGCGCTGTTCCCATGCAGTGCTCACTCCGATTGAATCCCAACCGTTCAACTTGGAACACTGTCTTGAAAATGTCGGCGAGTCGTTTTGTCTTCATGTCAACTTGTTGGTCTTCGTTTGATTCACTTGGGTTCTTCTCTTTGACTTCGCCACGACTGTCTTCGCCAGCATCTGTGACCTTCATCTCTCTTGTCGCAGCCGTTCCGTGTAACTTCGTTTCCAAAGAAACTCCCCCGTTGACTACGATGTCCTTATTTCGACCAGCCTTAGAATCAGCCGATGATGTAAGGACTGGAGTCATTTCACCGCTGCGGGGCTTCTCAATCACAACGCTGTTCTGCACCTCTGTTATCAGGTGGCATGTGTCTCGCGTCACAGGTTGGTTTTTATTGAAGTCATTCTCCAGATCAGGTGAATGGCCCGGATCTTGTTTGGTCACATAACCGTCACCACGTCCGTTTCGTCGTGTCTCATTGGCGCCTACACATGACTCTGACCTAGTTTCATCCGCGTGCGACCGGTCGTCCAGCGTGTGCACGTGATTGACGTAGCCGTCTGCTAGCGATTTTATTTGACGGGCGTCGTTGGCTCCTTCACTAATGCAACCAATATTGTCTGCCATGGCAGGGGGGTCAGATTTCGTTGACACCCCCCGACATTCATTGACATCATCAAGGGTTTCCCTAAGAAGGCATGAACTGACTTGACCAGTCGTCTGGGTCAGTTTGGTCCTTTTCTGAAAAGGCCTTTCAGATTGTTTCAAGTCATTGTGGTTCAGATTCTGATATTTATCTCCCTTTTCATTTGAGACTTCATCTTTAGTCTCCCAATGGTCATCTCCCTTATTGTGATCATTATCAACATCAGCGCAACCAACGTGTTGTTCAGTTTCATTCTCAGACGTCTTAACAGCTTCCGGCTGACCCTGTTCACCGCCCTTGTCTTCTAGCCCTTGGGACGAAACCGATGACCTATCTCCAACACTGTCGCGTTTCTCTCGCATGTCATCTAAGATATTCTGTATAATCTCACTGGAGAACCCGGCAAACTCCATACATTTCACAAGTTCATCCACGGACATAAAGTCGAACTTGTCGCTCAGCCTCATAGCGTCGTGTTTACACAAGATTCTCTTGTGAGGAAACAAGTAGGCAGCGCTCGTGTCGCTCTTCAGCTTTGAGAACTCCACAATGAAGTCAATAGTCGATTCCACGCTGGCGAGATACGCGGCGTTGTTTTTGGCTTTGTTTAAGTATTCCGGGAGACGCACGGGTTCCCGGCGCGTGTTCCCCGTGCGAAGACTTGTTCTCTTCTCACCCCCACGGTCTGAGAAATGTTTATTCTGAGAGATGTCTTCCACGGACTCGCCCATGGTTTCGGAGGTCAAGGACAATCGGGAGGCGCTGGAGGACGCGTTCGATGTCCTGCTCCCACGGCTACCTGTGCTGCCCTTGCTGCTCTTGGAGGCCTTGCTCTCTTTGCTGACCACCGAGCCCGTTGAGCGTGTTTGATCGATGACCGGCTCGTCTTCCTCCCCTTCCTCCTCCTCCTCCTCCTCATCCTCAACTTTCGCCTTCTTTTTTTCCCTCCCGTGCTGATGGTGCTGGTGTTGGTGGTGTTGGTGGTGGTGGTGTTCCTTGGCGACTGTAAGGCGGTAGATTCTCTTGTATATACTAAAATTAAAAAAATTGATGCTTCCGTGATGTGTTAAATAATGGTTTCCTCTTGAAGTAATCTGAAGAAATTTGACTAAAGCTAAGTGCTAAATTACCTGTCGTTTAAAGTTTCTTGACCAAAAAAAAAAAAAAATAATAATAAAATTTGAAGACAGCGTAAAGACGACTACGACAACAGCACACTCACTGTTTGAGCAGAAGCCACAACAACAACAACAATTGAACACTCACTGTTTGAGCAGGTGCCACAACAACAACAACAGCACACTCACTGTTTGAGCAGGTGCCATAACAGCAACAATTGAACACTCACTGTTTGAGCAGGTGCCACGACAACAACAACAGCACACTCACTGTTTGAGCAGAAGCCACAACAACAACAACAACAACAACAACAGCACACTCACTGTTTGAGCAGGTGCCACAGCTTAAGGTTGCAGAAGGAGACGATGTTGCCGACATCAGTGCTTAGGGTGAAGAGCAGGGGCATGCCAAACAGGCCGTAGACGATCGTTGCCATGCGACCAGGGATGGTGGAGGCAACGATGTTACCCCAACCTATCAGACGGCAGAACAAAAGTGTGCTGAAAGATGTCCACTTAGAATGATTGAGTAACAGTCAATGATTGAGTAACAGTCATTGATTGTACTCACCAATGATTTTAATGATTGAGTAACAGTAAATGATTGTACTCATCAATGATTGTAATAATTGAGTAACAGTCAATGATTTTGCTCACCAATGGTTGAGTAACAGTCAATGATTGTACTCACCAATGGTTGAGTAACAGTCAATGATTGTACTAACCAATGGTTGAGTAACATTCAATGATTGTACTCACCAATGATTGAGTAACAGTCAATGATTGTCCTCACCAATGATTGAGTAACAGTCAATGATTGTACTCACCAATGGTTGAGTAACATTCAATGATTGTACTCACCTATGATTAAGTAACAGTCAATGATTGTACTCACCAATCGATGTCCTTATTTCGACCAGCCTTAGAATCAGCCGATGATGTAAGGA
>MUZC01004564.1:164598-178804 GCA_002072015.1 Radix auricularia | reverse complement strand
CTCACCAATGATTGAGTAACAGTCAATGATTGTACTCACCAATGATTAAGTAACAGTCAATGATTGTCCTCACCAATGATTGAGTAACATTCAATGATTGTACTCACCAATGATTGAGTAACAGTCAATGATTGTCCTCACCAATGATTGAGTAACAGTAAATGATTGTCCTCACCAATGATTGAGTAACAGTCAATGATTGTCCTCACCAATGATTGAGTAACAGTCAATGATTGTACTCACCAATGATTGAGTAACAGTCAATGATTGTACTCACTAATGGTTGTAATGATTAAATAACAGTCAATGATTGTCCTCACCAATGATTGAGTAACAGTCAATGATTGTACTCACCAATGTTGAGCATTAGTAAATGATTGTACTCACCAATGGTTGTAATGATTGAGTAACAGTAAATGATTGCTCCGTATGCCGTCCACAGTTTTGTTTGTCCCGTTGTACTGTTGCCATAATCTATATTTAGCGTAGCTCTTTTACGGTAGAAGTTTGCTTTCAGTGGCGAGAAATAAAAAAAAAATAGAAAAAGAGTTTACCAGTGACTGTGTTAAACCTAATTGAATACAAATAAAATAGACACAATCCTTTGCTATATATTTATCTTTTTAAAGTGATCATTTATTTTTAATACGTGCTAGTTTAAGTATTTGGCTACCAAACAATACGCGTACTCTCTTCTTACGTGTAACACTTTAATTATTTCAATTGTTGACAATACAATAGGGCGATACGAGCAGAGGGATTGTGGAACTAGTGAAAACTTAAATAGCACACCTAAACCTCTCATAGGGCTGGGCATTAGGCTAGCCACACATTCAGTGCCGTCTTAACACATAGGCCGTTGGGCATTGGGCTAGCCACACATTCAGGGCTGTCTTAACACATAGGCCCGTTTGGGCATTTGCCATGGGGCCCACGAGCATAGATCCCTATGGGAATACGTTTATTTATATATATTATGTATTTATTTTTTATTGCTGCTTGTAAAGACGGCTCTGCACATAATCATGTTACGGCTATAGAAACTTGTGAACGTAGGTTCATTTGCCCATAGGCCAACATTGTATGAAAAGGGGATTTTACTTTTAAATCTGTTATTAATTACAGCGATGGAAAGACAATAATTAAATAACATTAAATTAAAATTAAAAACACATTTTGGCAACAACAACAAAAATTAATTTAAAAATAAATTCATTCATAAATTTTTAAAAATAAAAAAAAATAGAAAATTCCAAGTAAAAAAAATGTAAATCATTTGTTGGAAAAAACAATCCGAGCCAGCTTCTCACAGCTCACCCTGAGACCGTCTACTCTGGTGTCATTTACAGTTTACTAGACAATAAGATTCACTAAAAATTAGTTTATATAACTAAATATTTAATATTTATTTTATCAAGTCTTTCCATGCCATTTTGTGAATTCAATGAACATCTGACCAGCGAATTGACCAAACAAAGGTCGTGGGACGTGGTGGTCGAGAGGTAGCGCTCTCGACTGTCATACCGATGGTCACGAGTTCGAATCCACACGAAGTTCTCGGGGCCTGAGGAGTCCCCGAGTCACCCAGCTCCGAATGGGTACCTAACTAGACAATAGTTAGGCGGCGGGGGTAATGCGTGGAACCCCCATAGCCGTGGCCTGTGACCGCTGCATCACTTGCCAACAGATCATCTCTCATGGTCTGTGGACGCAATTATCTTCTGCATAGAAGGAGCGTCTGTATATCTAAGATAAGATAAGATAAGGCCAACCTAAATATCCAATCTAAAATGTAATCCAACTATAGGTAATGAACTCAGACACCAGCCAATCGCACTCAGACACCAGCCAATCGCACTCAGACTCTAGCCAATCGCACTTAGACTCCAGCCAATGAACTCAGACTCCAGCCAATCACACGCACCTAAATGCGCCTCGTAGTCGGCCAGTTTCTC
The DNA here is from genome assembly GCA_002072015.1 of Radix auricularia. Classification (NCBI taxonomy): domain Eukaryota; kingdom Metazoa; phylum Mollusca; class Gastropoda; family Lymnaeidae; genus Radix; species Radix auricularia. Next base: position 176,849 of record MUZC01004564.1, on the reverse strand, counting down.
ACTGGCGTTGCCGTCATAGGATGCTGCGTCACCGTGACCTAAGATGATGAGCTGGTCCACCAGGCTCTCTCTCAGTGAGTGCAGGTTGTTCTGTAACGCCTCTTCTTTGGGCGCTTCAATTCTGGTGGGGCACGGGGGAAAAACAAAACAAACAACAATGTTGTTATTTGCTACTGATTGAAACAAACAGGTAGCTCATGCGAGATACAGTCAGGTACAATGAACGTTGTGATAAATACGTAGTTAACACATCTTATCATTTTTAAGTTATAAAAATATGAGCTAAATAATAAGAAACAGAGTTGGGAATAGTTGAGACTGGCTGCTACTGTTATCAATGTCAAATAATGTCGCTTATATTGTGGGGAATTTAGGGCGGGCGACCGCCGGGGTTAGGCGAGGAGACTGGTCAGAGAGTAGGTGCGAAATGTGACGTCGGATGTTATCTGGCTTGAAGTCGGAATCAAGGCTTTGAAGACGGAAACTGACCAGGCGGGCAAATAATCTAGCCCGGGTGTCAGGTAGGGCAGACCGAGCTACTCGGCCGTAAGTTAGACGAAAGGAGCCGACGAGGAAAAGGGGGGGGGGGATTACTGACCATGACGGGGTACGTCAAACCCACCTACCCCCGTCTTATCTAAGGGGAGGTACTAGTTGATTGACAGTTGACTTTCGGACGGTTGGAGTTGGGGGGGGGGGGGTGGAGCCTACATGTAGAATAGGAACGCTCGGACTGACTCACACACACACACACGGACACGTGTAGGGACACACGGACAGATAGACGGAGAGAAGCAGAGGGACGAGGTGGTTTTAATTAAGGCTGAGAAGTTAAGAAATTAAACCTGAATTAACTGTGATGCTGTCTTGGAGTTAGTGATTAATATTGAGAATTCAAGTGTGTGAAGTTAGAGTTGAGGAGTGAGAGTAGATAGAGAAAATAAACAGAAGACCGACCTAGAAACTTCACAATATCAAAGTCTCCCGATACCAGTCACGCCAACATCCAAACACTGAGAGTTGAGGAGTGAGAGTAGATAGAGGAAATAAACAGTAGAACGACCTAGAAACTTCACAATATCAAAGTCTCCCGATACCAGTCACGCCAACATCCAAACACTGTCTGATTCCCATATCCTGGGTAGAATAATAACTATTGAGAATTAATGTCAAGTCTGTAACATTTTGCCACATTTTGCAGAACATTTCTATGCATAATCTTTGATGTACATCAATTACTCAAGATAGATCTACAATACAGAAAACTACACACAATATATCTTGAATAATTCCAAATGATTACATATCTAGAAAATTAGACCTTTTTTAAAGCTTCACCTTCACCAACTCTATTAGATTAAAAATTTCGATATGAATAGCTGTCCAGATTATATTGGCATTTGTTGACTATCAGATGTCTTTCTTATCTTAGTAATTATTGGCAAAGAGATGTCGTTATTATCTTAGTAATTATTGGCTATCAGATGTCTTTATTATCTTAGTAATTATTGGTTATCAGTATAAGATGTCTTTATTATCTTAGTATTTTGTAATTAGCTGTCTCTATTATTTTAAGTTCATAATTATCTCTAAACATACTGGAAAACCGTTAACATAATTCTTCAGTTTTAAAATGTCTTTAAAGAAAAATTAATTGAAAAAAAAAAACAGATAAAGGCTCAAAACATCTGGAAACTATTTGACCTACTTACAAGTTACAATTACAAGATGTAGGATGTTAGAGATGTCCACTATTTGACCTACTTACAAGTACAAGATGTAGGATGTAAGAGATGTCCACTATTTGACCTACTTACAAGTACAAGATGTAGGATGTTAGAGATGTCCACTATTTGACCTACTTACAGGTAGAAGATGTATGATCCCAGTAACAGAAAGAAGAGGTTGATGATGAAGAGTCCAGTGGTTGAGGTCAGGATCTGGATGAAGAGCCCCAGGCAGCTGAAGACTGCATTCCCCCCGCTGGGGTCATTCTTGCCAATTGCCTTTGGGTTCTCGTCATCAGAGTCGGAGTCACCCTTGTTTTTATTGGCGTCTGCCCAGTTTTCGTTGGCGTCAGCATCGTAATTTGGATACAGACACCTCTCCACTGACTTGGTATTGTTTACAGACGTCGCTTCATGGACGAGGTTTAGCATATCGAGGCTCTTGATCGTCTTGTGATGCTCAGGTTTATAATGAAATCAGAGCAATTCGGTATAAGATTTTACTGGTTTATAAAGAAATCAGAGCTATTCGGTATAAGATTTTACTGGTTTATAATGAAATCAGAGCAATTCGGTATAAGATTTTACTGGTTTATAAAGAAATCAGAGCTATTCGGTATACGATTTTACCTGGTTTATAACGAAATCAAAACAATTCGGTATAAGATTTTACCTGGCTTATAACGAGATTATTTGTTTAACCTGTAGGAATAAACAATAATCTTAAAATAAAAATAATAAAGGGGCAAAAAAACAAAAAAGTAAGGGGAAAAAACTACAAAGTTTGGATCATTTCCGGTGGCACGGGTTTTGTTGTATAAATATGGATTGGACGATAGGGAGGTAAATAATGAGAAAGTAAATTTTAAAGTTAGTTTTTAAAAGGGAAACTCGATTTAGGAACGAACTTATTCGAAATTATACAAAAATTAAATAGTTAAAAGGTTCAGGCCAAGTATTTTCTTGAGATACTCCTTCTGTTGTATGGATCATATCATTTGTTCCTACTCAGGGCCGTTTTATCCACTATGCACAAATGAGCGCTGTAAGAACTTTTCATGGCCCTACATACATTTTTGTAGGCCTGAGGAAGTCAGAAAATGAAGTATAAATTTATTGAAAACCTGATTAAAAAAATTATCAGAAATCTCAATACAGTCACAGACGACAAGTTCTGGTGTTACTTTCATTTAAAATATTTCAAATAAAAAAACAGCAACTATTTGAAGTTACCTCCTCCATTGGTGTTATACTTTATCTATAGATCTAGCTGGTGACACGAGCTATGTGATAGGTTAATATTTTTTTATATCTATATCAATATACGATATACAAATAAGGCCAAATAGATCTAAATGTGACACTTCTGACACCATAAGAGTCACTTCCGAATGTATTACATTTAAATTACAAAATTATTAAGTTTTAACCCAATGAGTGTTCTTTGTGCATATATCCTACTGAATGATCTGAATAAATAAAATAACGTCACACATACCCACTGGCTCTGTAACAATGTCCCAATAACTGTCGCCAAAAAAAAAGCTGTTCAGACAATTCTGCCACAACATTTCCTCTTTCAAATATTTTCATATAATTTCACGGAAAGCGGAAAACGATCTCGTTTTAACGAGAGCAACGAATATTGTGTAGATCTATACAAAAATTACATTGTTTTTAATATCATTACTATCAAACTGATGAGACTTTAACCGAAATGTGCACACAGTCTACACCTCTATTAGTCTGTTGATAAATGTTTCATTTATTGTATTATTGTTTGTGCCCTTTGTATTCTATTTGACAGCTTTACAGTAGCCCCAATGCGTATAATGACATTTTTCTATATTATACAAAAGTAGCTCATTGTTTTTTTCAGAACTTACTTGTTTTAAACAATCCTCTAAGATTTTTCAGACACCCAAAAATAACAAATCAAAATAGAAAAATGAACACACTTTTTTTTCCCATTCATTTTATAAACAAATGATTGACTTAAATCCCGTTAATCATAAATTTACTTCTAAAATCTTTTCGTAAGTGCTGGAATATATTTGCATGGCCTAAACATCACATTGATTTTGTAAGAACATATTTGTTTAAAGAAAAAAATAAAACACTATTAAAGTATTGTTTTCAAGAGACAAAAGAAAGCGAGCAAGTCAAAATCACAGAAGTAGTTAATTTATTTCTCACGACTTTATACGTTATGAAATAAAATAAAAATAATGGAGACATAAAGATAACATCTAAAGACCACCAGCGTGAAACCAGAATTTCCTGGACCCAAAATACTTTTGGACTCTTTCCTCGTCTTTTTCACCTCTTTTTGCGTCGCCGAGAAGACCTGGCCACCCACCTCCGTTATGTTGGTCAATTTGACTTGTTCCGTTCTGTTGGTCACTTTGACTTGTCCCGTTCTATTGGTCATTTTGGCTTGTTGTTCCGTTTGGGGGTTCAGAACCGGGAGGCGCCTGGTTATGTTTTGGGGAGGCGTGGTTTTCACGGCATCTGTAATGACGTCAGTTCCGGTGTCGTTATTCGCTGGTGTTGGTGAGGTGTTGCCATGACAGGAGCTGGGTATGAACGACAGGAGAAAACGCGCATGCGTCTCGCCCAGGCCACGCCCACATGTTGTTGAAAGCGCCGTCTTCTGGCACTCCGCTAGGGAGGTGAAAAAGCTGGGAAGGAAAAGGCAAACATTATTTTAAATGTGATTCATAAAGTGGAAGGCGCGCTTTTCTAAACATGAGTCTAACAACGTATTTCAGTGTAGCTTTTGTTTGAAAGCTGTTTTAAAATAGATTCGAACTCAATTGGTAGGATTATTTAACACAGAAGATAAAAGATCAGGGGCGTAGGTGACGTTATCCGTTATGGCAACTATTGCAAATAATGAAGCCATGCACCCCTACATTTAAAATTTAAGTACCACGCTTTTACCTCTCTTCCTACGACAATGAAACTAATAGAAACACAAACACATATACAAACAAACACACACGAGCAAACATATACATAGTGTATGTAAAAAAATTGTCACCATTATGGATTTCTTCGCCATTGAGAAAAGAATACAACACAAAGATAATCTAAAACAAACCTTCAGATAGACATAGGTATAATACAATTTGTTTTGTTGTTGTTGTTGTTGTTGTATTTTTAAAGGGATTTTTCAAAACACGATTTTTATTCATATGCACTAAAAAGGACACACCACATTTTCTTTAAATTCCCATGTCTACAAAAATAAATATAAATTCTTTTTCATCCCGTCGGGAATTCGGGAGTCGCATGGAATGCTTGATGAATCCGGGAAAAACAACAAACTATCAACATTGAAAACTCTAATAAAAATGCAAGACTGGAAATAAGCGTAGGACGTAATATTTTCTGTCTAAAAGGCGAGTCTGTACCCGATAAGATATTATGACCAGATCTTTTCTGGAAGCCATTTATTCACCTGCATTGTATGAGAAAAGTGGCCGATACGTTTCTAATGGACCTGGCCATCTCAGCCTTGACCTTGTCATAAGCCTGGCTCTTACAGAGTGAGTCCTCCCCCATCACGGTGTTCATGCACTCGCCAGCCTTCTCGATCTCTGCCGGGACACAATGGTTATAGGCACGTTAAAAATAGTGAAACATTATTTCGATTCTTTTAACCATCATCTGTGGTGAATATTTTTATTTTGTTTGCGGCCCTAAAGAATACAAAGAACATAATGAAACTGCGGAAGTAAAACGTCGGGATATAACAAAGGGGAGACAACTACAGTTTACTTTTCCTTGTTTCAGCTTGCATCATTTTCGAGGAGAAAAAAATATCACAAAATTGTAACATTTAATATAGCAGTTATACAGAAGGAACGTTTAAAATTGTTTTAAGCAATATCAATATTTGTTATCACAGACAGTGGCGTCACTAGGGGTTTGGTGGGGGCGGGCCGCCCCGTTTAGACACCATCACAAGGGGTGACACCAAAATGTAAAATATTATATGTTCCCGTTATTGGGCACTAGAAGACTCGGAGGAGTTCTATGGGGTAAGTCGTGAGGGGGAGATAACATGAGCTACCGCCCCGGGTGACACCATGAGCTACCACCCCGGGTGACACCATGAACTACCACCCCGGGTGACACCATGAGCTACCACACCGGGTGACACCATGAGCTACCACCTCGTGTGACACCATGAGCTACCACCCCTGGTGACACCATGAGCTACCACCCCGGGTGACACCATGAGCTACCACCTCGTGTGACACCATGAGCTACCACCCCTGGTGACACCAACCCTAGTGACGCCTCTGATCACAGACAGTGATAACTTTTTCATTTAAGGAGTGTTTTTTTTTCTGACGCTTTTTCATTTGGTCAGTTTGTAGAACCTCAACAGCAAGTGTTAAACAGATTTGAAGGTTGGATAAGTTTATGGTTTAGAGAAGTAGACGAGATATACAAATAGTCTATGAACTTCATTGGATATTTAAGGTATAAATTAATTTGTTAACTGAAAGGTGCAAATAACGACTACCATAAGATGGTGTAAATGAGGAATACCATGAGTAGTGTAAATTAGGACTAACATGAATGGTGTAAATAAGGACTACCATAAGATGGTGTAAATGAGGAATACCATGAGTGGTGTAAATTAGGACTAACATGAATGGTGTAAATAAGGACTACCATAAGATGGTGTAAATGAAGACAGACCTTGTTGGTTCTGACACAGGACAGGTACGGCCGCACGGACCCTCGCTGGACTGACCAGTCTGTCGAGGACAGCTGCCTGTGTGGAGCCACACTGTGAGATCAGCTCCTCCACACACGTCACAAACTTGGTCATGTGACCTCCACTGTAAACAAAGATTCCCCATTATTTTAAATTATCCATGCTACTCAATTTGTTGCCATTTTTTCCCATAGCGATTCAATTTAAATAAAATAATATTTGAATTCATAAAGTAGGGGAAATAAAAATATCAATAAAGTCTAAGTTATTTTAAAATAATTATAATAATAGGCAACACAATTAATAATAATAATTAAACGAGCACGTAAACTACGTTTTGAAAATGATTTGGAAACACTTCTAGAACATTAGGATTACGCTATAAGATTACCCACTACTTACACAGCTTTTCTTTGTTGCCCTGTGCTGATACACAGCATATTGAGTAGGCACTTACTTCAACCAGTAATCTTTTATATGTATAGTGTAGGTACTTACTCGCGACAATAATTAATCTTTTATCTGTGTAGTGTTGGTAATTACTCCAAGCAGTAATCTTTGATCTATATAGTTTAGGTACTTATTCCCGACAGAAACCTTTGATCTATGTAGTGTAGGTACTTATTCCCGACAGAAATCTTTGACCTCTATAGGTTAGGTACTTATTCCCGACAACAATCTTTATCTCTATTGTGTAGGTGCTTATTCCCGACAGAAATCTTTGATCTATATAGTATATGTACTAATTCCCAACAATAATCTTTGATCTGTGTAGTGTAGATACTTACCCCAGACAGTAATATTTGATATGCATAGTCTAGGTACTCATTCCCGACAGTAATCTTTGATATATATAGTGTAGGTACTTACTCCCGACAGTAATCTTTGATCTATATAGTGTAGGTACTTACTCCCGACAGTAATCTTTGATCTGCGTGTAGTCCAAGGTCATCGTGCCGGACTGGGTCACGCGACTGGACTCTGAGCCTGCGTGGACAGACTGCGACAACTCAGTGAAGCAGTTTTGAGTTTCTTTGACCAGATCTTCAGGGCACTGGTCACTCTTCACACTGGTCACTTTGGTTATTTTGGTGGTGAATAGAAAATCAACGTTATTATTAAATGACTTTTAGTTTTACCAAATGTAATGCTTTCTCAGATAGTGTTTTGTGATAAAGTCTTGTAGAGGTACTTGGTCACTGGTCACTATGACAACATTAACTAGTAGCCATGACAACATTGACTGGTCACCATGACAACATTTACTGGTCGCCATAACAACAGTGACTGGTCACCATGACAACATTGACTGGTCACCATGACAACAGATAGAGTTATAATTTACGGCCACTAGTACTGATTTTTCAAGCTCATGAGCAGCCCAAATATATTATATTTGTGTTACCCTTCCCAGTGGCGGCGTTAGGTAAGCGCGGGGCCTAGTGCCAGCAATGACCCCGCGGGGCCAGAGTACTAGTAAATATCGCTAAGCACCAGTATGCTATGGTATTTAAAAATATGAAATATCTTGATTATTGTGTAATTTTAATACCGCGTGTCACCTTTTTATTAAAGTATTACAAGTTCATTATTTTCTCTAGTCTATAAACAACGGTTTATTCTTATCGAAAAATGATGTGCCGGATACGACGTGATTTAAAATGCAATTTATTGGCTGACATATTGCAAAATAATGCATTTTGCTAATTGAAAGTGAACTGTGGATGTCGACATGCAGGATACCATGACCCTAACTTATTACAATAGCGAATCACGTATTATTAGCCATGCGGTAATTAACATTTGACAGACATGCATGTTTTATGACTGTTTTCCAATAATAGATTACAAGAGTGCCTCTTTCGTTTCTTTACCATCGTTTCCAGCATACGTTCTACCATCCACTCTTTGGTTCTACATGTATAGGCTATTAACCAGGACGAGACATGTTCAGGACCGAAACGCGGGGCCTACCTAAGCGCGGGGCCTGGGGCAGTCGCCCCAGTTGCCACCCTCAAACGCCGCTCCTGACCCTTCCATACCCCAGAATGATTAAACCTGTTAGAAATCTTCATTTTAAAACAACTTAAAATATAACGTACCAAATATCTTAGATGAGTTTCTAAAGATCTGTCTTGCACAAATGGCACAGGGTGATTTCATTAGCTTTTAATTTTTTTTTAAAAATAAACACAGACTATGTATTTTTATGACCTGTTTGGAACAAAATATAATTTTCGACCTCTATGACGTGCAGTTAAAGCAAATTTTTAGCTACAAAAAAAATCTATGTGATTTATTTTTTCTTGGTGGTGAATGGCTCTCATAATATTGTTCAAATATTTTAATTAGACAATTTTATGTTAAGAAGATTTCAGTCTTATCTTAACGTTATTATTTGCCTCCTGGCTCAGAAAAATTTCAGATTTTTTTTTATAAACCGCTCCATAAAATGTTGTTTTTAAATGCGCAAATTTGTTACGTCTTATTTGATGTATTAAGCAGTTGACCTGAAAATTAAAGACAGTAAAGTGTCTGTCAGCTTGTTTCTGTCATCGAAAGTTTTGATTGTTGTGACAGTTGCCACAGATCATTATTTATTCAAGTCATGTGTAAATAAAAATCAGAAATATAGAATACAGGTAGCCGGTAATACGGACTCACCTAGAATCACGTGGTTCAAAACTGACAGGTAAGCGACCCATATTCCACTGCGTATTGCCGGAAACCTCATTTTGAAGCATACGGTCCTGTGAGATGTGTTTACTTGTTAAGTCATCACCGATAAAACTCTCAAGTGAAGAGCTTAAGCTCACGGTTATACGTGTACAAATATTCGTATCCAATATTCAATAAAGTACCGTAACATTAAAACTACCGCCTTCCGAATTAGTTTGGAAATCTAAAGCGCAAAACGTTTACAAATTTGACCCAAGAGACAAAAAAAAAAGCTCATTTCATTACACGGTGTCTTTGCAAAGTTATAAATCATCATCTGAACAAATAAAGTCTGTAAAAAAATTATAGAATGTTTGAGTTATTCATCTGGAATGATTCCTTTAAGTCTTTAGATTATTGTCGAGAATCCAATTTAAAGAACAAAAATCACTCGTTACACACTTAACAGTTAAGTGACATCGCAAAAATAGTGGCGTAACATTGGTCTAGATAACGAAGTAACAATGGTGTAGCTTATCGAGTGACCATGGTCCAGTGTCCACTAGAACCATCAGCGGCTCTTGTTCAATGGTCAATGGTCTAAATTTGTTAATCCAGAGCTCATCTGAGATTAGACAAACTTTTCAGAGGGGAGGTTGGGGGGGGGGTCAGTGCCACACACAAAAAAAGTGTTTATACCGTTAAAGATTTCGTTCAACGGTTCTCGGTGTGTGTAGACATTGCCCTGGTGCTCATAGAGGGGAAATACAATCCTCATAAATGGATTGCTCTGAACAAAGTTTGCGTATTTGGAGCAACAGAGCCGAGATAATTTGAAAAAAAAATGATTATATTTTCTGCAGATCATGTTAGGTTTGGGTTTACAGTAAAAACCTGTTTGAGAACACTCTGATTGGGGCTTTCGTTGGAAGGGGATACACAGCCTCTTGTTGACATGCTGGTTGGCCACGGAGAAAGTTTGCTCTGACTGGGTGGGGCGGGGGTGTGGTATGGAGGTGATAGTGAAGGTTCGAGATTTCTTAGGAGAGGTCCAATTGTTTTTCTGAGACTTTCATTTCAAGAGTTAGTCAGTGGGGGTAAGGGGGTGGAACAAGGGTGACTCTTCTTTAGCGCATTTTCAAGAAGTCGAATGCGCTATTGTATCCGTTTTGTCCGTCCGTCTGTCATCACCCTAGATCTCAGCATCCATAAGTCCTAGACCCATGATGTATATGTTTTTTGTATGTCCTGACCTGCCATTTGTGCATCAACACTCAGTTACTCGATCCGTTAAAAAACCCCGTTAAAACTACCAAAAAACATTGCGAATCAAGAGATAACACTGGCGCAGGCAACGGCCGCCATTGCCGGAAGTCGAATACATCGTTTTTCAAGCATTGAAGAGTTAAAGTTATTGGTTAGTGGTGCGAAAGCGTGCAAAAGAAATAGTTTTTTTTTGTTGACGTCATTAGAATATGTGTAAAAGTTTAGAGAGTTTTACGTCATCATTTGTGGTGACTTCAATCAAGATCTTAGCGGCCCAAGGGCAGAAATTGAAAACTTTTTCGAAACAAGCTTCAACATTCAACTACTTTCAACAAGATTGGCAACCACGATCTATCAAACAACAATTGATGGAGCATTTGGGCGATTAGCTGATTACAATTTAGAATGTTTCATTTATGAGTCCTATTTCAGTGACCACAAACCACTTGTAAATAGATTAAAGAGAAAATAAAAAAAATTAAAATGTAAAGAAATGACTTTTAAATAAAAAAAATTTCAGGTATATTCATTACACAAGAAAATTCATAAAAATATGTCTAAAATCTAAACACAATTACTGATAACTACATAATGCTGATATCTAACATAAGTACTGATACATAATACGAAAATGCGCTAACACGTCCTGAGTCCAAAAAGGGATCAGGCTTAACATGATTTTTTTTATACAACAAATAAAAAGTGACTACAATTTTTTTTAAAGGAAGGGGGGCAGCGTACTGCTGAAATTGTTGAAGCAAAACTCTTCAGCACCGGAAGTAGATTAACATTTTTGAAACAAATGTCTAACAATAATTATTTTCTTTTAAGTGCCATTATTTATTAATGGTTTTAAATGTCTTTATTTATTAATTGTTTAAATATCATTAATAATTAAATTTTAATGCCATTAATTAGATCTATGAATTGTTTGAAGTATCATTGTTTATTTACTGTCTTACATGACACTATTTCTAAAAAAAATTTAACGCCAATATATTTTATTCGTTTAAGGTGTCAACATTTATAAACTGTTTTTAATGACACTAGTTACTGTTTGAAATGATATTAATTTAAATTCTTTAAAGGCCATTACAAATTAATTATTTTACATGTCACTATTTATTAAGTGTATTTGAATACATGACTTTTATGATTTAAAAAAAATCATTATTTATTAATTATTTTAACGCGCACCATTTTTTTAAAAAAAAAATTACTATTTACATTTTAATGATGTAAACATTTCTAAACTCTCCTTTGATAATTTTGTTGTGTCCTCGTTCCTTCAATCCCGTTTCATACATGTCCCTCTCGCGGACAAAAATGTATGCGTTTTAGATTCGTGTCCTATGATTTTTCTCGCACTATTAAAGTGAAGCCCTAATGCACCATTTATGAAGATGACTGAATGACTGTCTTTATTTCATTTTGGCATTAACCTGCGGAGAGAGATAAAAGATCACGTTCTCTTTCCATTTATTTGGAAACACCTTTTTTTTTAAATGGTGTTTAGTGATTATAATTATACTGAAATCACTTTTCAGAGGTACTACTGGCCAAGTTTTAGAACCACTGCTCTGTGTGACTACGGCTACTGGGACTTGTATAAAGTAGTTTTTGTTTGTTTGAAAGAGTCAATGACAGATATTCATTAGAGCCGCATTTTATTTTTCAAAAATGTAAATTAAAATAAATAAATTTAAAAACGATAAATTAAAAAAAAATCATAGGTGAAAATTCCAAGGGCAACAATTCATAGCTTCTCAATTTGAATTTGTTGTTAAGTAACAGAACCAGAAGGAAAACTTGTTGAGATGAAAATTTTCCTCCATCAAATTAAACTAAATAACTTAAGCCCCCGC
>MUZC01004564.1:148045-159706 GCA_002072015.1 Radix auricularia | reverse complement strand
AGTGATAGGTGTACTAGTGATAAGTGTACTAGTGATAGGTGTACTAGTGATAAGTGTACTAGTGATAGGTGTACTAGTGATAAGTGTACCAGTGATAAGTGTACGAGTGATAAGTGTACTAGTGATAGGTGTACCAGTGATAAGTGTACCAGTGATAAGTGTACTAGTGATAAGTGTACTAGTGATAGGTGTACTAGTGATAAGTGTACCAGTGATAAGTGTACTAGTGATAGGTGTACTAGTGATAGGTGTACCAGTGATAAGTGTACCAGTGATAAGTGTACTAGTGATAGGTGTACCAGTGATAGGTGTACTAGTGATAGGTGTACTAGTGATAAGTGTACTAGTGATAGGTGTACCAGTGATAGGTGTACCAGTGATAGGTGTACTAGTGATAAGTGTACCTAGTGATAGGTGTACCAGTGATAGGTGTACCAGTGATAAGTGTACCAGTGATAGGTGTACCAGTGATAAGTGTACCAGTGATAGGTGTACCAGTGATAAGTGTACTAGTGATAGGTGTACCAGTGATAAGTGTACCAGTGATAAGTGTACCAGTGATAGGTGTACCAATGATCAGAATACTAGGGCGAGCTGAAAGTTTCTGATAGCCTGTTGGTCTAGAATTGACATTGAAATCCATCAAGTCAAAGATTAAGTAATGAGCATAAAACAATGTTTTGAAATTAGATTCTTAGCTCCACCCGACTTCTTTGTCTACAAACAAATGACTTCAATCTGGAAATGATTAGATCGATGTCCTTCTAACTTTTATTTCTGATGGTTTGATGGAAATATAGAATAAATATTAACTTTAAAAAAAAAAAAAAAAACAGCACGCTAAATAAATCAAAATATATTAATTTATTTTCTTGCACATAAAAAAATTATTTCAATTAACATTATTGATCTATTTATAAATTTGTAATATTAGCTGTGGCCAACACACAAGGAACACATAAAGACTTGGCCATGTCATTCCTGCAAATCGCTATGGGACCACTGAAACGCATTCTTGAATAAACATGACATTATCGGATATATTATCTATTACGACCAGGGGATTTATTTATGACGTCATTTCATCTGTGGCGTAGCTAGGGGAGAAGAAGGGGGTCCATATTTTAAAATCCCACCGGGCCCCCACTTGAGGGGGACCCCCAAATGATTGTCTGAAAAGATTTGTTTTAGTTAAATATTGTATATTAAGCCATCGGTCAAAATGATGGAGCCCCTAAGAGGCCAAGCCCCCTGGGCTCCCAAATCCCTAGCTACGCCACTGCATTTTATCAAACATATTGTGAAAGTATCTCTTAATCGAAATACAAACATTATATTCTTAAATTTTATCTTTGCAGAGAAAAATATTAAATCTTGTTATAAAAGTGTTTATTATTATTTGGGGTTAATTTTCTTTTTATAAAAAGTATAATAGCAAATATAATTGCAATGCATTTTTAAAAAGTAAAAATGTTTTTTTAATGGAATGTTACAGCGATTTGATCATACTAATATTAAATTAAGACATCGAATTTATATGTAAAATTATTCTGTTAAAAATTTATAAATATTTGAGCAATGATATTTTTATTAAATGTATAGATCAATGTAATGACAGACACTTTACAAAAATGTGTTCATTTAATGAAAAGAAACCGCTTGAAGGATAATTGTTCAAGAGAAGTTCCTTTAAATATAATTAAAAGTTGTTTTGCGTATAGTCTACATTTTGTTAAAAGAAAATGTATTTATTATTTAAAAAATGATATTTAAGTGAGGAATGAAAAACAACGTATCTATATCCATAAAATTCTATATCAAAAACACCCCCCCCCCCAAAAAAAAAATAATAATAATAAAAAATAAATAAATAAATAATAATAAAAATAAAATAAATAAATTTTAAAAATTAATTAATTTTAAGTTTACTTATAAAAGAAAAAGAAAATTTCAAAAAATAAAAATAATTTAAACAAAAACAAAAAAACAACAAATCCTAATGAAACATAATAAAATTAATTTTTTTTAAAAACTATTTTAAAAATCAGGTTGGGATAAGACATTTTCCAGCAAAATTTTGTTTTACACTTATTTTTGGCAAAAATGAATTTTTGAATTTTTTTTGGAAACTAGTTTCCACTGATCGACCATAGTTGTGATTAGGCGGAAGGGCATTATCTCCCATCGTCTGCTTAAAGTTTATGTTTGTAAAGCCCCTTGTCAAACATTAACACCAAATAAATTTTGGTCCAAATGTAATTGCTAGTCAAATATTAACACTCAAATTACATTGAATTTTAGCAATGTTGTATAATATACACATTTAGTCATTTAGGCACACAATATTTGAACATGTAAAATCTTTATGAAGAAACATATGAGACTTATTGGTCTCAAGTGAATAGGTTTTTTTTTTGTTATAAGACATTCAGTGGACATGGCACATCATTTCCAGTGCATCTAAGGTTATCGAACTTTCCATCGTCGGTGATGGTTTTTAAAAAAGCACAATGAAAGCGTGGCAGACGATCAGATTTACATCAGTTATGTAGCCAAACTTTCGTGCCAACCCTTCACTCACATCATGGGTAGCCAAACGTTCTTGGCAACCCTTCAATAACATCATTGGTAGCCAAACGTTAGTGGCAACCCTTCACTCACATCATTGGTAGCAGAAAATTCGTGGCAACCCTTCACTCATTCCATGGGTAGCCAAATGCATCTTTTAAAAACAAAATGACCATACAAAATATATTAATATAAATTATTTGCTCGTTTCCAAAACATTTAATCGTATTTACCATATATAACAAAAGACAATCCATAATTTGCACAACTTGACAGAAGGCACAACCATAATTATATCATCACTGGATCTCATAAGATTATTCAAATGAAAAAAATTATAATAAAATACACTTTTCTCTTTCTGGAATGTCAGTGGGTATTTGTTCTCTTTCACAAATACTTTGTTTACAAAAAAAGTATTGAAAATTGAAAAAAAAAAAAAGGTAAATACAAATACTTGAATCTGGCTTGGATACGTAAAGGAAATAGTTTTTAAAAACAAAAAAAACAAAACAAAAAAACAAATAGTAACTAGTCATTGGTTCAAATATGAAAATAATCCATCTTTCTATTGGCTGCCATATGTCACGTGTAATCATTCATTGTCTCAATGACGTAGATTACATCTTTTAGCTGCATCTATCACAGCCAACACCGAGAATATCTATGAAGATAATTATTCATTTATAACTGAAATATCTAGAAGAGCAAAACAGTTATTAAAATAGTTTACATAACACATTAATTTATCATTATTAATTAACCTGTAGCGAATTTAAAGATTCAACCACTAAACACTAGATCGTTGTTTTTAAAGATTTCATTTTCTTGAGCATTTTAACCAGATCTATAAATAGACTTTTTTTTTCTCGTAATTTAAGCGTATGTAGTGAGTTACAAATGATTGTTTTTAACCAGATAGTTAATTGACATCGATTAATGTCACCGTTAACTGGCAGTGTCTGATTGATTCATGAGCAAATATTCCCTGCTGAAATTGATTATGTATGCATCTAAGTCAAGGCAAACTCTGAAAGGTATATAAATTATAAAATATCATTTAATATTCGGATATACCCGATTCATGCATTCATCTATAGACAATATAAATGGATTTTTTTTTATTGTTAAAATATATTGCACTTGCCCTTTAAAAAAATTAGCAATGTAGAATCTATATCATAAAAAAAAACTTTTATGCATGTGAAATATTGCTAGAGAAGTCCGACTCTTATCTTGAAGCCATCCAGCAGACGGCCAAGTTGATTGGCTAACTGTTGACAAAAATAAAATAGAACAAATAAATATCAAGTTAATTAAAAGATGAGATTTTAAATAATCCGAAACAAAAAAAATTCAGTTATTCTTTTAACTTGGGAAGAAAAAAACCGCAGATTATACGATCTTATTATCTACTTAAATCACATTTCCACATACGACTTACTGATCACTCGTTCTTCCACACTCTTCATTCGTTTCTCCATACTGACCACTGACAAATATTCACCCAATACTGACCACAAGTTTCTCATATGACTTACTGACCACTAGTTTTCCAAACTGACCACTGGTTCTCCAAACTGACCACTAGTTCCCACCTACGAATTTTTAACCACTAGTTCCCCATACTGACCACTATTTTCCAATACTGACCACTAGTTCTCCATACTGACCACAAGTTCCCCAAAGTGACCACTAGTTCCTCATACTGAACACTAGTTCTCACTTACGAATTTCTAACCACTAGCTCTCCATACTGACCACTAGCTCCCATACTGACCACTAGTTCCCCATACTAACCACTAGCTCCCATAATGACCACTTGTTCCCCACACTGACCACTAGTTCCCCATATTGACCACTAGTTCCCCATAATGACCACTTGTTCCACATACTAACCACTAGTTCCCCATACTGACCACTATTTCCCCATAATGACCACTAGTTCTCCATACTGACCCATAGCTCCCCAAACTGTCCAAAATTCCACCTACAACTTACAGATCATTAGATACCCAAACTGACCATTAGTTCCCCAAACTGACCATTACTCCCCGGCACGACTTACCGACCACTGAGGGCAGCTGTCGTTCTGGACCCACCCCGCCACGTCCGTGTAGACCTGGGCGGGGCGCGTGTTGTCGTGCAGCGCCTCACACAGATCGCACCACCACTTCCTCCTGGCGGGCAGCTCGCTGTAGACGTCGCTCTCCGTGGTCCACTCCAGGTACTCGTTGTAGGCCGTGTCGTTCTGGTCCAGGTAGTACAGGTAGTCCACCAGGGACCTGGTGTCCTTGAAATCCCTGACGTGGATGTAGGAATGGGGCGGGGCGATCTTGGCGTAGTCCCTGGGCGAGCTCCCCCCATACACCACGGGCACCTGACGTCGGAGCAGCGCGGCCCAGAACTTCTCGGAGATGTAGTCGCGGCAGTTGCAGTTCTCGAACGTGAAGAAGAACTTGTAGTTGGAGATGGTGTCGTAGCAGATGGTCTCCGGGCAACGCTTGCCGCCACACTTGCCGTACAGATCCATGTCCTTGCCGAGGAGGGACTTGAGGAGGGATGGTAAAAAAAAAAGACAAAGTTCGTTACGTACCCCAAAAAAAAAAAATTCGTTAACATTGTAATTCTTGTGTAAATGTATTTAAGTATTGCACATGTGATACATAAAACAAAATGGTGGCTGGACATCGTCCCCTCAGAATGGTGATGGCAGTGTACCTTGTTAAAACGGGCATAAAATCATTTCTCCTTTCCTTTATTTCCCAAATAAACGAATTTTTTGTTCACAATGACCTTGAAGTACATATTATTTTACCCCTCATGTCGCGGCTGTATCACATCTATGACAAAATTTTACATTTGTTGTTGAAAAGGACCTCTATACGTCTGTACACGGTGGTTTTATATGAAATCAGATATCTCTATTATTGCTATTATTTTTTGGGGGAAAGTATGTGTAACTGATGTAGCAAATCTATGGTGTAAAACAAGTGAGGCGTTAAAAATTTATAAGGGTATTAAAATCAGTGGCGTACCTAGGGGAGGGTGAGGGGGTCAAAATTTTAATATCCCCACAGGCCCCCACTTGAGGGCGGCCCCCAAAGGAGTGTTTTAAAATACCTTTTTTTACATATTGAATATTATATATTACGTCATCGGTCACAATGATGGATCCCCCAAAGAGGCCAAGCCCCCCAGGCCCCCACAGATTAAAATGTGTCATCATGTACCAATAAAAGGGATATTAAGTTATTAAAATATTTAGCTCTTGTTGCTCCGTTTTCACTGCTGGGGAGATTGCTGGGCTATTTTTTAGAAACCATTTTTCGGTGGGTAACTTTATGGTGTATGATGTCATTAAAAAATTATTTTGTGGAAGTTCTTAAAGACGATTCTGGAAATTCCGTATTGATTTTACTTTTCAAATTAACCATAAAATATCTGACCTTAAAATAAATTGAAATGGAAGGGAAGCTATTTATTTTAAATTCAGTGAGATGAATCTCGTGGTTGTTTCCCTTTTATTATAAACTTACTTTATATCCATAAGTATTTTTTTACTCATCTTTATATAAGGATTGTGGTTAGTGTAAAGTTAATTATAAGGCTGTACCAAATTAAAATTTTTGACAACCGGCCGGAGCCGGATTTAAACGAATTTCTGAAGTAAAATCCTGCCGGAGCAGGATTTGTAACAATTGCAGGATTCCGGATTTACCGGAGCCGAAATCAAGTAAACCCTAGTAGGTTACGAATCTGGTGTTTAAAGTTGTACCTTCAGCTCATTGACGAGAAGCTGCCGTCTGTTGTAGTCGTAACAGTTGCTGGACATCCAGGCAGAGAACCGGTTGTTTTCCCGCGCCCAGTTGGTTCTCAGAGATTTGTTGAACTTGAGGCTGGGCGGAAGTGGTACGGTCGTGTAGCCGCCATAGCTCACCGGGACATCAGAGTCTCTACAAGCAAGGTGAAAGGCGGCTTAGAAATGTTTTAGAAACTAAACAATCAAATACAGTCAATGTGAAGTCAATGTGAAGTCAATGAAGCGTCAATGTGGAGTCAATGTGACGTCAATGTGCCACGAAATTGCGTGAATGTGACGTCATTGTGACGTCATCGCGACACAAAGTAAGGACAATGTGACGTCATAAAGGTGTCCTATGTATTCTTAGAAAGGTTCCAGCAAAAATAACCTAACTTCGCTTCCCCTTTAATAGCAATTTAACGAATAAGAGGACCTCACGTTTGTTACCGGCAACGAAGTACAATTATACTTCCTTCATTTCACTTGAGATGATTTAAAAGTAGACCCAATTATACTTCATTCATTTCCATTAATATGATTTAAAAGTAGACCCCACAGCATACTGACTTGACTTGTGTATATGTTTCCTGTGAGATCCAGAAGGCCAGTGGCGGATTTAGCTATAGGGCAGGGGGGATGCCCCCCCCCGCGCTCCAGTTGGGTCTAAAATGGCGCCCCCCCTGAGACGCCCTCATGAATACTAAAAAGGTGTAGCTAGAGCAGAAAAAAGATGGCTAAACACGAAAATTTTAATCAACACTAAACTCCAATACGACTATATTGGCTTGCTAAATATCGTATTCCAAACTGTAATATCTGGTTTGGTCAGTCAGGAGCGTCGCTAAGTGGAAAAGAATAGAGAAATATAGAAACGAATGATAGACGTGACGTTTTTCTTGATTCTTAGCAAAACAAGGTTTGCCATTCAGAGTACACAGAGAAAATTCTTGCTTGAGACTTTAGTGATGGTAGTTTTAGAAATACTTGAAATATTTGTTAAATCTTAAGTTTATTAGCCAACTATGATTCCAATTTGGACAGTCATCTAGAGTTTAAAAGAAAAATGAAATTTATTTAAGTCATGATGTGCACATTGATTTAATTCAATCATTTGCATCTGAATTGATGCAGGTATTGATAATAAAGTTAAGTCTTTATATTTCTTTTCTGTAATTATCGATTAAACCATTGATATAAATATATCTAAAATTGATAAGATGTCACTTATTGTTCAGTTTCAAAATCAGGAAATGTTGTGGAAAGATTTATAGGCTTTTATACTTTTGTAAACAGCAATGCTGCATCCACATTTGCTGAGAAGATTCTAACGGAACTACACATTACAAAAGCGAAACAGTGATATCACAATCTGAGGAGGAAAGGCATATGATGGTGCATCTGTGATGTCTGGAATTAAGAGTGGCCTTCAAACTTTCACACAATGCCATCTATGTTCATTGATGTGCCCATGTTTTAAATTTGGTCACTCTCGAAGCAATGTCCGTAAACAGTGATGTATACAGTTGTTTTTGGCACAGCTGAAAGGTTGTATGCATTCTTTACGTCTAGTTTACCACGTCAATATACTCTTAAAAAACATCATAAATCTCAATGCGAATCAACAGTAGATACTCTGAACTGAAATGACTTTCTGATACAAGATGGTCAAGCTGTAGGCCGTAAGTAAACATGCAGTTGATGCAGTTATTGGATCATTCTCTGCTGTTCTAGCCACTCTAGAAGATATAAATTTAAGGGCATCAACATAACATAAAGGAAGTGTCAGAGCAGAAGCCATTGCACAATCTGCTTTAATAACAAAATATGCTTTTGTTTTTTATGCTATTTGTAAAAAAGTTGGTGTTGATATGTTCATGTTATCAAACCACTTGCAGCTCAAGAGTATTGACATTGCAATTGCAAAACGATTGATCGATGTTGGAAGAAATAAGTTTGTTGAAATGAGAAGTGAACAAGCTTTTTATAATTCTGAAAGTAGATATCTAATAATTTATTAACGAAAATTGTTCGAAACTAGATGGTAAAAACAAAATTTAAAGAAACGCGAATTGATGAAAATAAAAAATATGGCAGGCGAACTTTGTAAATAAAAGTAGGACAGGTTAACTTAGTAGAGATGAAAGGGCTAATGATCCAACTAACAGTTTAAAATCTGAAACGTACTTCACTATCTTGGATACACTTCTAAAATAAATAGATGATCGATTTAATGACTTTAGGGGCGCTGCTATTTATTTCTATTGTATTGATCCATCAGAAATGTCGGAAGAAAAATAAAGATCCTCTTCGAAGTTTATGCAAAATTTACAAACACATTAACCTAGAAGAAGCAATCGTTGAATATTATACCTTCAAAGATTTTTATGCATCACAACGTCCATCACTATCTAGTGAGCTACGACTTAAAGAGTTTCTGCCATTCTTGACTGAAAAATAAATGGCATCAAGTCTCTATAGTTTGTCAATATTCTAAAAAAATTTACTTGAATCTTCCTGTTAGCAATGATTGAAAATCATCAAAAATTATTTGCGCTCAACAATGACAAACGAACGTCTGTCTGGATTGGCAATAATTTCAAATGAACGTGATCTAGGTGAGAACGTTGACTTTGAATCAACGATAAATCGTTTCGCTTCACGTAGAAAGGAATATAAGGCTCAGGGCTCTATATAAATTCGTATAAACTAAGTTTCTTTCTTAGATCAATAAATATACTATTGAAATAAATAAACGTTACTATTTTGAAAACATATCTGTTTATATTTATTTCTTCTGTTTGACTTGTTTGTTAATTTGGAAAATTTACTAAATTAGTAGGCNAAAAAAAAAGCGGCTGATAAATAATAAATTTCCTGAAGATTACAGGAACATTTTGGTTTTAAAATATTGACTGGCGGCATGTTCAAAATGTTAATAAATTTCGCCTACTTATCAAATCAAATGAAAAGCGTATTAGCTAATGGGAGTAATTGAGTTTGACTTGAGATAGAAATGACGACAGCTCTTCTGATGAATTACTGAGTTACAAAATGGAGATGAAAGTTATTGAATCCATTTATCCTGTACAATGGTGGAAAAATAATGAACACCGATGTCCGATAATGTCATTCCTTACCAAGACCGTTTTGAGCATACCAGTATGAGTTTCCTCAGTTCCATGTGAATGATTGTTCAACTCGGCTGGTTATATTGTCAATTAGATCCGCTCATCACATGAACCTAATAATGTCAACACACCTGTCTTTTTGCGTAGTTGATTAAAAGGAATATTTAAAGGAGACATGCCAGCGTTATTTAGATTTTCAAGAAGAACGTGAAGTAAGTGTTACTTATGACATCATAAATTAAAATTTTTGGCTTTAATCGAAATTAACGATTAGTTAATCGTTATTTTTTCAAAAGTTAACAATTAAATTTTAATTAATCGTTAACGGCCCTAGTATTTACCCCATGCTTTGATATTAGTAAAATTTTGCGGCGCCCCCCCTGAAATTCTCCTGGCCCCCCCACGCAGACAAAGCTAAATCCGCCACTGCAGAAGGCGTTATGATTAAATGAGGCGGGCCTAACACTCTGCGGGCCTCGGATGGGACGTGGGTTGACCACTTACTTCATCCTCAGCAGATTTGTGTATTTATTAATCTATTTTGAGACCTAATGTAATAAAAAGATTTGAAAGACTCCCCCCCCTCAAACTCTATGATTTCTATCATCCTCTATACAAAAAAAACTAAGCCGGCAGATGTTACAATTTTGATAATCTCAATGGCTGTCTCCGAGTTCCTATAACAAAATGGTTGACTTGGATGCAATAATAAATCAATATAAAACTTTTGATACCAAGAAAATGTTCAGCGATGGTAAATTCAACGCGTTTAAAAAAAAAAATGAAATTCCCGATAAATGCGTTGAAAGAGAAGCTTAAATTTGACGCACATGCGCTTCATGCACCATATTTTATTTTATTGATTTTTTAAGGCATGAAAAAGTCAAGACAAGTCTTTTTTTAACCACTGGGCAAGAAATGGGGGGCTAATAAGGTTCTTCATTTCTAAAACCGGAAAACGTCATAGCTCATTTCGTAATGTTCTTTTTTTTAGATTAAATTTTAGCGGAACAATGTTTTCAGGCATAAATACAGTCAAATCACTATGTTCTCAAAATTGTCAGCTTAGTAAAATTACGAAATTGTTTTTTATTTTGCAAGTCCAATTAGCTGTCTTAAATTAACGAAGAATTAAAAATTAGCTGATAAGATCAATCATTCTCAATATACCTACATTCACGTATGATTCGTATCTTTTATTATTTTTTAAAAATGAATTTTGTCCTTAAAAAGATAAATTTAGTTTAATTTAGATATAATATATCTGTTAATAGATTTCCGCCATTTATGAACATCTCTATGCACTATGTCTTTTACCTTGCAGATTGTTTCTTAGGTGGGTAGTATTAATTAGGAATATTACGAAAGGAAACTGTGGTGTGCATGTTTAGTAAAGCTGTATGCTTTTCTTTCACGTAAATAATTGTAAAAGTTAATGTTTCTTTGAAATTAAATTAATTCAAATTATTTTTTTTAGTGAATTGCCTGATTAAATTTTTTCTTCAACTTAAGAAGGATAATCGAATTATTTTTTAAAATATTATCATTTTTTTAAAAAATGCCCAAGAAAGCAATAAAACAAATCATCAATCTATTCTATGGTCACGCTTTTTCTCCCTTAGATAGCCTCCCTTGCCCTAAAAAATAGTCACACAATTGACTGACCTCCGGTACCACGCCGTCCAGTTGAAGACGCCAGCTAACGGCACCAGGTTTAGTGGTGTGCGGGGCGGGGGTTCAACGTTGTGCAAGATCCACACCTGAAGATGGAATAGAAATGATCAAAACTTTTTATGGAATGTCGTCTGCTACAAATATTTGGAATTGGAAGATTCAGTTTTGTTTGGCCCCAAGTCTGTCAAAAACTTTGGTCACACGAACAGGGCCCAGGAATTGCAAGAAAATATTGGTGGCAAGTTAGAACAATATTGGTGTCAAGTCAGAACAATATTGGTGTCATGTCAGAACAATGTTGGTGACAAGTCAGAACAATGTTGGTGGCAAGTCAGAACAATATTGGTGGCAAGTCAGAACAATATTGGTGGCAAGTCAGAACAATATTGGTGTCAAGTCAGAACAATATTGGTGGCAAGTTAGAACAATATTGGTGTCAAGTCAAAACAATATTGGTGGCAAGTCAGAACAATATTGGTGGCAAGT
>MUZC01004564.1:133860-147514 GCA_002072015.1 Radix auricularia | reverse complement strand
AGAACAATATTGGTGGCAAGTTAGAACAATATTGGTGGCAAGTTAGAACAATATTGGTGGTAAGTTAGAACAATATTGGTGGCAAGTTAGAACAATATTGGTGGCAAGTTAGAACAATATTGGTGACAAGTTAGAACAATGTTGGTGACAAGTCAGAACAATGTTGGTGGCAAGTCAGAACAATATTGGTGGCAAGTCAAAACAATATTGGTGGCAAGTTAGAACAATGTTGGTGACAAGTCAGAACAATGTTGGTGGCAAGTCAGAACAATGTTGGTGGCAAGTCAGAACAATATTGGTGGCAAGTCAAAACAATATTGGTGGCAAGTCAGAACAATATTGATGGTAAATTCACAAAAAGTAATGGTAAAAGCGAAGTATGTCGACCGTAACGTCACGATCATGGCGTCCTTATTTGTTGTTATAGCACGTCCTTTAAAAAGCTTTAAAATTAACATTCTATAACTATACCTAACCTAAACCCTAAAACCTTCAATTGTCCGAAAATTCTAAAGCTATGCCTATCCCAAACCCTAAAATCATCCATTTTTTATAATCCTTTTAGAATTTATAGAACTCATTATTCCAGCAACCGGTAGCGTAGAGACATACTTAGCTTCAGCCAAAATATTAACTGTAAAATCCCAACAAAGATTCATGATGTTAATCTATTTTTAGTTACTGCTTATGTACGACAAAATGTGCACAGGAAACATGTTATTATTACGTAACATTTCCTTAAGGAATTAAATAAAATTAAAAAAATATATAATCTAAATATAAATAATTATTTTTAAAATTTTAAAGCTAAAAGTAAATATTTTTAAAAATTAGGCTAAAACCTATATCTCCGACCGGAGCGTCGCGTCTCTTCCGATTTTTTAGGGTTTGGGTTAGGTTTAGCTTTAGAGTTTCGAAAAATTGATGATTTTTAGGGTTTGGGTTAGGTATAGCTTTAGAATTTCTGAAAATTGAAGATTTTAGGGTTTGGATGGCCGCCGATAAGGTCGGCCCGGTCGGAGATATAGGTTTTAACCAAAAATTATACATGGCTGACTGATATTTTGAAATGGAAAATATATAAAATTTATACTCTACATTAATAGTTGAAAATTGTGCTGGAATACAGGACTCCATTCATCATGTCTTTAACATCACTCGCAACTTTGTGTTAACATTCAGTTATAACTAAGCATGCGTCGTTCATACGAGAAACAAATTTCTCGGTAGCGTCTTAATTGATCTAATCACTCAGTACTTTACACCGTAGTGATAGACAGAAACATTAGGATACTTTACACCGTACTGATAGACAGAAACATTAGGATACTTTTCACCGTAGTGATAGACAGAAACATTAGGATACTTTACACCCTACTGATAGACAGAAACATTAGGATACTTTTCACCGTAGTGATAGACAGAAACATAAGGATTTATTGGGCCAGCTTAGCTTTCTGGGAAGGGGGTGGGGTTGGGGCGTGACTAGTAAGGCAATGCTTAAACCTGCCAGGAGGGAAATCTAGATTGGTAATAATAGTGATGCATTAAATTTGATGCAACTTTCCTCGCAGTGGCGATCGTTATTTGTGCCATGAGCATCTAAACATTATAAACATCGTCTTTGTGCCTGTGCGTGGTAAATTCCCAGAAGCAATAGAGTACTTTGAATTAGTTTAATATTGCGGGCTAAGGAGATACATCTTTATTATGTGTGTTCGCGGTAATTGAGACAACAGAAGAGTTAGACATGGAGATTAGACCACTGCAAGGGACATAACTGTGAAACGTAACACTTAATTGTCCTTTCACAAGTCTCGCAATTTCTTTATGCTGTCACTTCAATTTTATATTTTAGTTTGAGAAAAGAAAACTACCATGGAATAACGTGTATAAATTTGCTGTTGTAGTCCCCGTTATAGATTTTTTTTTAAAAAATGGTATAGTAAAAGTGTTTTGTTTAAATTTTCAGTGAGTCCATCCTCTTTGTTTCTCACTAGTGTCAGAAGTTGATGGGAGCCACAGTTTAGACTTGTCAACGGAAGTCGTACAGAGGCGTTATTCACAACGGGCTTTTCGGACACCACAACAAAATTCTCTAGTACCATATGAAATGGTTTAATTTTACGTTGGAAAATCTGAAATTTTGCGGACAGACAAAAAGATAAACAGATAAAAAGAGCGAAACCAAGTTAATAAAAACGTGGTAAAATGATTGTCCCTTTAATAAACGCGTTTCACCGTGACGATTTAAACCGCGGCCAGTAATTAGGACTGTTCTGTGTGGAACTGTTATTTTTGGCCAGGTTTGTAAACAAAGGGAGAGAACTCGAGTTGAGATTAAACAGAATACCGATTTCGAAGGGAAAAAAACTCGCGAGGGGCCAGAACATTACAATGATAAACTATGCTTGAATTCTCTAGAAAAAAAAGCGCTTCATTAGAATCATTGGATATTGTCTCGATATGCATATCTGTTATATGGTAGCACCAGTGCTACACTTGTAAGTGGGGGAGGGGGGAATAGAGGAATACAAATAACAGGGTGGAAGAAAACTCTTGGCAACTGCTGCTCTACATGCGGACATATATTGGTGGTCCTGCACTGAGTCCAAGATACTTGCTGTTGCATTTTTAACACAGTCCTTTGAAAACTCCAAAGTAGGGTAAATAATATAAACAAGTCATAAACAATTCTGTCCAGTGGCGTCACTGGGGGTGCGGTGGGGGCGGGCCGCCCCGGGTGACACTATCAGGGGGTGACACCAACATGTAAAATTATATTTGTTCCCGTTATTAGGATTTGGAAAACTCAGAGGGGTTCTATGGGTTAAGTTGTGAGGGGTTGACACCATGAGCTACCGCCCGGGTGACACCAACCCTAGTGACGCCTCTGATTCTCCCCGAGGATATAATGCGATTACAAATGGTTACAATCATTGATGTTTTGGTGGTGACAATAAATGAAGAGAAGAGGGTGGTGAGGAGCCAGGAGAAGGAGATGTGTAAAGAGTTAATGAAATGAGAGGACTCAGGGGAGAGAGAGAGAGAGAGAGGGGAGAGAGACAAAGAGGGCAGCAGATCAAGAATGCGTTAAGAAGTTGGGTGAGGCGGGATAAGGAGGGAGGGTGTTAAAGGTCTTTTAAGGAGGGGTGAAGATGTTGGTTTTGAAAGAGTTAAAGAGTGAGTTAATAAATAAATACATTAAACTAGGAGGGAGCTGAGGAGGAGCCTCGAGTGGGAGATGATGAGAGATACTGGGAGTAAAATGAGGTGGTATAAATCATGAAATGTCTGAGTGCTGTAGTTACCATCGGAAGTTAATAGGGTTACTTTTTAAAAACGAAGCTATTTTAATCTAAAAAACGTTCTATCATTTGATCAAGATAGAAGCTAAATAATCTATGTCCACCCCAATGGGCGTCACTAGAATTGGTGTCACCCTTGGCGGTAGCTCATGTTGTCACCCGGGGCTGCACGTCCCCCACCGCACGCCCTAGTGACGCCACTGCCCATCCCTACACATTGCGTGTATCTATATCCAGCTTTCCAATTAATTACCCCGAGATATGGTTTCCAAACTTTGTTCATGTTTTCAAACCTGTTCAGCTGTCATTTTTTTCCTCAATATTTGTGTGTCTGTCTATTATGTAAAAGCATTGTGTTTCTGTAATCTTACCATCTACGAATTATTTGACCTTGTTCTGACAGGCCGTCCATAAAGTACGTCACGCTATTTTTGACCATTTTTACCCCCATCCCCTTGTCACAAATCTCGCCCCCCCCCCTTAAAGTACGTCACATTTTCGTACAAAAAGATATTTTTTTATTAACAAAATAATTAAAGTTTAACATAAAACACCGTGACATCGCACATGGCCGGAGACACACCCTCCCCCTGTCACAAACTGTCACATTTTCGTACACCCCCTCCACCCCCTCTGGAGCATGACGTACTTTATGGACGGCCCCTTAGGATACAAACAGGATCAAATTTCTTTTACTGCCATTAAACATTTCTCTCCACGATATGTACAATTTTAAAAAAAGTTATATTCGAAGATATTTAGCGGACATTGTTTTTTTCTATTTAAATGTTAACACTTGGTTCAAACTTCAAAAATACGTATGGCTAAATTGTATCATTTTTACAACTGACATGCTGGATGTTGGGTGCGTGCGTGACCAATCGGAAACAACTTACAAGTAAATGACCTTCACCCTTAGTGGTTATTCCGCTCCGCTATTTATCGATTATTTGTGCTTCAAAACAAACCAATAAATCAAATGTGGCAAACGGAATGAGTGAGTGTGTGGGGGTCGGGGGGGGGCACCCCAAGGTAACGCTACTAGTATTACTCGAAGTAACCAAACAGAAGAGGGAAACATTGCAGAAACCAAACAGTAGAGAGTGGCATGACAGTATCCCAAAAGGAGAGGAAATTATTGTAGTTTCACAGAAAAAAAAAATGTATCGGGGTACCTGTTCTTAAAAACAGTTTTTATAAGTTGGTACTTGTGAATTTTTGAAGGATTGATTTAAATAATTTTTTCACTTCTTAAATGATTTTGAAAACTTTTGGAGGACGGGGGTGAATCATAAGTCAATTTTTACATTTTAATCTTGACTCATATTTCCACACACTATTTAATAATCTTGTTAAAGTCAACAAACCTCTATGTTTTTATTGCTTAGTTTCTGAGTGCCACATTTCTGATATGCTTAATCTCTGTGCAGCCCATTTTGGTTTAGCACATCTATAATTACAAGACATCACTTTCAATAAGCTCTGTTTATGCTCTTACCAAAACAACTCTGTTTATGCTCTATTTAAAACAGCTCTGTTTATGCCCTAATTAAAACAGCTCTGTTTATGCTCTAATTAAAACAGCTCTGTTTATGCCCTAATTAAAAGAGCTCTGTTTATGCCCTAATTAAAACAGCTCTGTTTATGCTCTAATTAAAACAACTCTGTTTATGCCCTAATTAAAACAGCTCTGTTTATGCTCTAATCAAAACAGCTCTGTTTATGCCCTAATACAAACATCTCTATTTACCACACCTCTGTTTGGAAATTTTCCTTTAGACAATATCACAATGATCCACCTGATGTTATGTAAGAGCAGCTTGAATTTTTTAAAAAGTTTAATCTCGATGTCCTTGACATTATCATGTGTATTAAAAAGTCAACCAAAGGTCACGGGTCACAGATTCTAGCCTTGGGAGACCACGCCCTATTTGCTGGAACGTTCGTGACGCGGCTTCAGGGTCACCACGTACATTGTGTCCCGTTAGAAGGACTTTCAAAAGAGCCTTTTGGTATTTCGTGTGCTTTAAAGTAATCTCATACCAGTGGTTCTAGAAAAGTGGATTCGGGGCGCTGAAAAAGCAAGATATGCCGGAATAACTGCCTACGGGAAATTTTAGAGACACTAGCAACAGTTGCTTGAGTTTTGAAGTTTTGTTTTTAAAAAATTATTTCTTTTTTTCTTTTTGGGTTGTTGTTCTTAAATAAAAGACAGTGTATGTGCCAGGACACCTAAAAAAAAAAGATCAATGCCATTGATAAAGAGCCTGCTGCTTGATTTAACAATGAGACGTAGCTAATATAGCCCCCTCCCTCAAAGCATTCCATGAAGACTCAGGCATGTAATGTATACCTGATACAACTAGTATCATGTTAAAGTTTTATCTGATACAACAAATGTCATGTCATTTACCTGATACAATAAATGTCATTTCATTTACCTGATACAATAAATGTCATTTCATTTACCTGATACAATAAATGTCATTTCATTTACCTGATACAATAAATGTCATGTCATTTATCTGATACAATAAATGTCATTTCATTTACCTGATACAATAAATGTCATGTCATTTATCTGATACAACAAATGTCATGTAACAATTACCTGATACGGATGACGTCTAGTAGGTAAGTTGGTTCCTTTCCAGAAGTTCCACAAGGCACCGGCATGGAAGAGAACGGCGTCACTTTGGTCAAGCAACGATCGATCATTGGTCATCGTGCATTCCTTGACCTGGCGTGGACAAATGAAAATATCACAGCTTGACCAGGGTTTTTTTTGGGGAGGATAAAAAAATTTAAAAAATAAGGATAAACGCTAATGTGACTAAGTTAGCTGCCTAGTCATTTCTACTGATGATATCAGTGTTAGCTGCCTAGCTATTCCTCCTGATGATATCTGTCTTAGCTGCCTAGTCATTCCTCCTGATGATATCAGTCTTAGCTGCCTAGTCATTCCTCCAGATATCAGTGTTAGCTGCCTAGTCATTCCTACTGATGATATCAGTGTTAGCTGCCTAGTAATTCCTCTTGATGATATCAGTGTCAGCTGCCTAGTCATTCCTCTATTTTATATCAGTGTTAGCTGCCTAGTCAGTTCCTCTAGATGATATCAGTGTCAGCTGCCTAGTCATTCCTCTATTTTATATCAGTGTTAGCTGCCTAGTCAGTTCCTCTAGATGATATCAGTGTTAGCTGCCTAGTCATTCCTCTTGATGATATCAGTGTTAGCTGCCTAGTAATTCCTCTATTTTATATCAGTGTTAGCTGCCTAGTAATTCCTCCTGATATCAGTCTTAGCTGCCTAGTAATTCCTCCTGATATCAGTCTTAGCTGCCTATTCATTCCTCCTGATATAAGTGTTAGCTGCCTAGCCATTCCTCCTGATATCAGTCTTAGCTGCCTAGCCATTCCTCCTGATATCAGTCTTAGCTGCCTAGTCATTCCCCCTGATGATATCAGTGTTAGCTGCCTAGTCATTCACACTGATGATATCAGTGTTAGCTGCCTAGTCATTCATACTGATGATATCAGTGTTAGCTGCCTAGTCATTCCTCCTGATGATATCGGTGTTAGCTTCCTAGTCATGAATCATAATGATATTCGTGTTTGCTGCCAACAGAGCCATTCACATTCGGTGTTATCAGATATTAAGGGTTACCTATATCTTGGCTTTGGTCAAGTACACAGGTTCCCAACCTTTCACATCTTTGTATAAAAGTTAAGTGCCCCACGTCATCAAAACAAAAGCAAAAGGATTTTTAATAAGGTAATTGCATAAATAGAAACCCGTTGTTCGGTGGTAGCAACCAATAAGTTGGGAACCCCTGGTCTAGGAGCAATATACATTGTTCGTAATTATTAGCAATATGCATAAATCAAGTTTAACTTTGAGTAATTACATGAACATCCCAAAACTTTGTTTTCTACTAAACTTTTCCGGTCAATCTCCCCCCCCCCTTACTCCCATTTGTTTTTTCATTGGTTGGAAGCTGCACAATTTTTAACGACCTCTACCAATATAAGTATCGACACGTTTTGAACAATACTATTTAAGCATCGGTTAAACAAAAGAAAAATCCCCCGTGCCACTTTCCTCAAACTTAAATGCAATGACTTGATACCCTGCCCTCACGTGAGAACTACGATTTGACCCCTACTGTCCACATGTGAGAACTACGATTTGACCCCTCCTGTCCCCATGTGAAAACCGTGACTTGACCCCCTGTCCCCGTGTGAGAATCACCTCGTTGATGTGAGATCTACGACTTGGCCCCCGATTCCCGTGTGAGAACCACTTCTTGACCCCCTTCTGTCCCAATGCTAGAACCACGACTTGACTCCCTTGTCCCGATGTGAGAACCACGACTTGACCCCTCCTGTCCCCATGTGAGAACCACGGCTTGACCCACTGTCCCCATGTGAGAACCACGACTTGACCCCCCCTGTCCCCGTTTGAGATCCACCTCTTGACCCCCTCCCTCCTGTCTTCATGTGAGAACTACGACTTGATCCCCTTGTCGCCGTGTGAGGACCACTAGCCATTGTATCAGAATCCCTCGCCACACAAACCTTGCAGGGCTTGAAGTACGAATCATCCGTCTCCTCCCACGAGCGGTCCTCAAAGAATCCAGTCCACCTGAGAATCCTCTTGACCTCCGACCCGGCTCTGACCTCCCTTTTGGCAAACTTATGGATGAAGTCCCCTGTTGTTTTCCCGCAACCCTCTGCCGGACATGGCTGTTCGCTGGACGCTAGGATCAGGAGCAGGAAGAAACAAACGATGACCGATCCCAGGACGAACTTAAGAAACCTCCTCCACTTCCTCCTCAGCATCTGACTGCGGCACACAGACATGCGTAGGTGCATCATGGTTGCTGTAGCTTCCAGTGTCACTGTAAAAAAAAAAAACAACACAACACACAATAAGTAATATAATAGCCCAAGTCCCTCACTCACTCACTCACTCATTGTATCCGCAACGCTATGACGTCATTATTTGAGCTTATATTTTAATACATGGTGTGCATCAGGAGGTGTGCAAAATACTTATAAATTAAAGATTACTTTTGAAATAGTACAACAGCCCATAGCAGTAAAAAAAAAAGCGTGTGGTGTTTCTCGCCGTAAAATAATGTTAAATGACGTCATTGTTTCAGCTGATATTTTAATTTTCGAAAAGGGAACGATGAAAAAAGAGGATTTGAGGATTTAATTATTATAAAAAACTTTGTGTACATTTCAGGAATTTTAATATTATGTATTTATCAAACAAGGAAAAGTTACTTGGGCTTTTGAAAAAAGAACCCTAGTACCCTATATAATAAAAGATACTTTTCTGTCCTGTCAGCGATAGCGATTGGTCTGTCAAATTCCTACAGACTCCAACAGCCAATCAGAGAAATTAAATCTCATTTACATATTGAACAAGTTTATGCGAACGGTCAAAGCGAGTTCTTTTTTGTGCAGTATTTTTTTCCAGTGGTTTGTTTTGAGCGGTACGCGTTGGGTTTTATAGTAAACACCTTTTTAGCGCATTTTCGAGATGTCGAAATCGCTATTGCACCCGTTTTGTCCGTCCGTCCGTCCGTCCGTCATCACCCTTGATCACAGCATCCATAAGTCCTAGACCCATGATGTATATATGTTTTTTGTATGCCCTGACCTGCCATTTGTGCATCAACACTCAGTTACTCGATCCGTTTAAAAACCCCGTTAAAACTACCAAAAAATATTTCGAATCGAGAGGTAACACTAGCGCAGGGAACGGCCGCCATTGCCGGAAGTCGAATGCATAATTCTTCAAGCATTGAAGAGTGGTGCGAAAGGGTGCAAAAGAATTAGTTGTTTTTTTTTAGTTGACGTCATTAGAATATGTGTAAAAGTTTAGAGAGTTTTACGTCATCATTTGTGGTGACTTGTAGTTGGATTAAAGAGAAAATAATTTTTTTTTTAATGTAAAGAAATGACTTTTAAATAAAAAAATGTCAGGTATATTCATTACACAAGAAAATTCATAAAAATATGTCTAAAATCTAAACACAATTACTGATAACTACATAATTCTGATATCTAACATAAGTACTGATACATAATACGAAAATGCGCTAACACGTCCTGAATTCCAATAGGTAACATGATTTTTTTTTTTTACTGTTTATTTATTTTAACTATGATGAATAGTATTTTTGATGTGACACACATGTATGGCCGTCGAGACGGCGGTCAGAGGGGAGGTACAGCATGCCACCGAAACGACGGCGGAGCGTCCTTGGACGGGCTTTGTTGCTCGTATGAACTAAAAGGAAGAAAAATCAGACACGATTATAAAATATAATATTTCAGAGCCAATGAATTTCCGTCGCGGCTTGTTTAATCTCGAGTTCGGATATTCAGGAAGGTGGTTTTTCGGAATGGTGGGGAAAAAAAGATGACCCAATGGGTAGTATAACATTTTGAATCATTTTGGTCGAGTGGTCCACAGATTATGGTTCACATATCATGGTCCATAGTTTATGGACCACTGATCATGGTCCATAGGTTATGGTCCACATTTCATGGTCCAAAGATCATGGACCACAGATCATGGTCTACAGATCATAGTCCATAGGTTATGGTCCACATATCCTGGTCCACAGATCATTGTCCACAGATCATGGTCCACAGGTCATGGTCCAAAGATCATGGACCACAGATCATGGTCTACAGATCATAGTCCATAGGTTATGGTCCACATATCCTGGTCCACAGATCATTGTCCACAGATCATGGTCCACAGGTCATGGTCCATAGGTTATGGTCCACATATCCTGGTCCACAGATCATTGTCCACAGATCATGGTCCACAGGTCATGGTCATTAGTTTATGGACCACAGATCATGGTTCACATAATATGGTCCACAGATCATGGTCCACAGATCTTGGACCACAGATCATGGTCCACAGATCATGGTCCATAAGTTATGGTCCAAATATCCTGGTCCACAGATCATTGTCCGCAGATCATGGTCCACAGGTCATGGTCCATAGTTTATGGACCACAGATCATGGTTCACATAATATGGTCCAAAGATCATGATCCAAAGATCATGGTCCACAGATCATGGTCCACAGATCATGGTCTACAGATCTTGGACCACAGATCATGGTCCACAGATCATGGTCCATAAGTTATGGTCCAAATATCCTGGTCCACAGATCATTGTCCACAGATCATGGTCCACAGGTCTTGGTCCATAGGTTATGGTCATATCCTGGTCCACAGATCATGGTCAACATATCATGGTCCACAGATCATGGTCAAACGATCATGGCCAACAGAACAAGGCCCAAATTTTCATGGTTTATCTAGACTCTAGACCATGGGTAGTGGTCTATCTAGATCATGGTTAGTGGTCTATCTAGATCATGGGTAGTGGTCTATCTAGATCACTGGTCAAGTCTATATAGACCAAGGGTTTTGACATTTGGAGTCGTACATAATTAAGAACCAAAAGGAGATCTTGTTACTGCATTTAGTACAAAAGGATTTCCAAACAAATATTTTATTTGTGGATATTTCAGAGAAATAACGTTCAATTTTAAACCAGTGTATGACAAAATGAAAGTGTTAGGAAGAATGTGGCTAAATAGCATTTCAGTTGGCCAATAATATATCACTAGAAAGTGTATGACAAAATGAAAGTGTTAGGAAGAATGTGGCTAAATAGCATTTCAGTTGGCCAATAATATAACACTAGAAAGTGTATGACAAAATGAAATTGTTAGGAAGAATGTGGCTAAATAGCATTTCAGTTGGCCAATAATATAACACTGGAGATAGAAACATTTGACATAACCACAGCTATTCCGTCGTTGAAAATTGAATATTTTTTAGATATAAGGGGGGGGGGGGAAAGCTTTCTGGTTAATAACAGTTATAAAAATTGTACAGGAATCCTTACAGAAAGATCTCTAAATTTCGATGAAAACTTCCAATAACCTTAGTATACACCCCAGAAATGTATAAAAGAAATTTATAAATACTAGTTGATTTAAACAAACAAACAAAAGACAAACACCATCATTATTGAATACTTATTCCCCTTTACAACGATCACACCAAAATTTCCAAAAATATCCTATTACCTAATTCATGGTTATAGGTGACTATCTAGAACTTGAATCGATTATAAGCATAAAGTATGGCAAATACCTTGTACTCAACATTTGTGTCGCGGTCCTTCAGCAACATAATCCGCCTCGTGTTTGTCCCATGCAGATTCTATTCGCGGCTGTTTGCTGTTGGACGTAATTTAAGCTGTTGGCAAAGCTTGCCACGCTTTTCCGTGGTATCGCATTTCTTAACCAAGTGGTTCCCAAACTTTTAAATTCGACGGACTCGGGGACAAGTTTTGAGATGGCATAAGGGACCGAGTCCAGATGAATTAATTTAAATTTTTTTTTTAAAAATTGCAATTGTTCTTGATTGAGTAAAGCGTCTTTGGTTTACGTACAAATTACATTTCTCCACAACTTAAGTACATTTATGTTTTTGTGTGCATTTTACAGTTAAGAAATACGCTTTTTTGGGATATGCAGATACACTCATTCGTTGTTTTAGTAAATGTATTTCCTAATAAATGCGTGTGTAAAAAATAAATACATGGCCATAAAAACAATGAAAGATTAATTCTTAAGCCAAGAATTTCCTACAAAGTACATCTCTTTGTCTCAGATGACCCGCGTACGTTTAAATAAAGTCGTCAAATATATGTTTAAATAAAGGCGTCAAATATACGTTTATATAAAGACGTCAAATGTACGTTTAAATAAAGTCGTCAAATATACTTTTAAATAAAGTCGTCAAATATACGTTTAAATAAAGTCGTCAAATGTACGTTTAAATAAAGTCGTCAAAATATACTTTTAAATAAAGTCGTCAAATATACGTTTAAATAAAGTCGTCAAATATACGTTTAAATAAAGTCGTCAAATATATGTTTAAATAAAGTCGTCAAATATACTTTTAAATAAAGTCGTCAAATATACGTTTATATAAAGACGTCAAATATACGTTTATATAAAGACGTCAAATGTACATTTAAATAAAGACGTCAAATGTACGTTTAAATAAAGACGTCAAATATATGTTTAAATAAAGTCGTCAAATATACGTTTATATAAAGACGTCAAATGTACGTTTAAATAAAGTCGTCAAATATACTTTTAAATAAAGTCGTCAAATATACGTTTATATAAAGACGTCAAATATACGTTTAAATAAAGACGTCAAATGTACATTTAAATAAAGACGTCAAATGTACGTTTAAATAAAGACAGTGCGCGAAAACAAAGGGTCCTGAGACTACCCCTTCAAAAGACACCTCCAACAGCCAAATAATGATACGAGCAGGGAAGCGGTTAGCCAGTTCTTTTTATATTCCATGTTTGATAACACGACTGGCTTTATGTTACACGTAAAGACTGACTTCAGTCTGGGAGTCTTATTCGTTGAGAGATCTCGAGTTTCTGGAAGATAGTTGCTTAAAACTGGGCTGAGGATGGGAGGAGGGAGGAGAAAAATTCGGGAATGTGGGCGTCGGAGTCATGGTATGTTAAAGTTTGTTTTTTTTCAGATCGTGAGACATTGTTGTAAGCCAGGTTTAGGACATCATTGAATAGCCTCGTCATCAACACTCAAACATGTGATGAGGAGAACGGAACAAGACAAAATCACATATGGACTCGTCAAGACACAATCATATATGGACTGTTCAAGACACAATCATATATGGACTGGTCAAGACAAAATAATATATGGACCGGTCAAGACACAATCATATATGGACTGGCCAATACACAATCATACATGGACTGGTCAAGACACAATCTTAAATGGACTGGTCAAGGCACAATCTTAAATGGACTGGTCAAGACACAATCTTAAATGGAATGGTCAAGACACAATCTTAAAGGGACTGGTCAAGACACAATCTTAAATGGACTGGTCACGTCACAATATTAAATGGACTGGTCAAGACACAATCTTAAATGGACTGGTCAAGACACAATCTTAAATGGACTGGTCAAGACACAATCACTTATGGACTGGTCAAGACAACGCCAAATGTTTACTGTTAAGAAAAGCCTCTTTAAGATGGCATGTGAACGCACACTGAGCCACACTGAGCCATTGAGAAACCACGGGCCTATGAAATCACTGACCACATCTGCACACGCACATTTGATGGCATGTGAACGCACACTGAGCCATTGATAAACCACGGGCCTATGAAATCACTGGCCACATCGGCACACGCACTTTTGATGGCATGTGAACGCACACTGAGCCATTGAG
>MUZC01004564.1:116648-133471 GCA_002072015.1 Radix auricularia | reverse complement strand
TGAGCCATTGAGAAACCACGGGCCTATGAAATCACTGACCACATCTGCACACGCACATTTGATGGCATGTGAACGCACATTGAGCCATTGAGAAACCACGGGCCTATGAAATCACTGGCCACATCTGCACACGCACTTTTGATGGCATGTGAACCCACATTGAGCCATTGAGAAACCACGGGCCTATGAAATCACTGGCCACATCTGCACACGCACCTCTGATTCCTCGCGATCAATAAACTATTGCGAGATTATTTTGAGACTAGACATTACCCGCCAAACAACCCGGCTTGAAATAACCACAAAATCAATGGAGTCCGAATAAAACCTCACAAAAAACGCTGATCCTAGAAATAAACCGGCAGACAAGAAAAGCAATGGTTTGGTTAGACGAGAATTTCAAATCTATTAAATTTAGTTATTATAGCATGAATGCAACATAAGTTTTAGTTTTAGCCAACACTTTACAAGACTCAAATTTGCTTTCGCCAACTCAGCCCCCCCCCTCCTTGGTTGGTCCCTTGCAGAATTTTTCACAACTACCTCATCCTAGTGAGACCTATTCTAGAATATGCATCTTGATGTATGAGACCCATCCACCAAAGAAAATATTGATAAACTAGAGCAAATTAAAAAATGAGCTGCAAGATTCATTACTTGTGAATATTCAAAACTCACAAGAGTAACACCGTTAGCTAAATCATTAAACCTTGAAACACTAGAGGATAGAAGAACCAAGAGTAAATTAGTAATTATGCATTAAGCAATAAACTCCAATTTAGAAATACAACGCAAAGATAACTTAATACAACCCTCAGATAGACATAAGGATAAAAAAAACCTTTCTTTAAATTATCCCGTATGCAAGAACAAACACATAAAAGTTTTCTTTCTTCCCATCCGGTATTCGGGCGTGGAATGGGTTGCCAGAAGAAACCAGGAAAGCCAACACTTTATTATCATTTAAAACTCTAATAAGAATACAGGACTAAACAAAAACCATAGATAGACGTAGGACGCAATAATCTTCTGTACAGAAGGAGCGTCTGTAATATATCAGATAAGCTAAGATAACTAAACTGTACCAATTTTGCTATACCTGAGTAATCTAAATGGAAGATATGAAACACGTTTATTTTGTAAAGAAAAGAAGCTATTAAGGAGGACTAAACAAATAAATACTGACACATTTCATACAACTAAATACTATTTAATATATGTAGTGTTATCTCCATGTAAAGCGCTGTGAGCCCGGCTCCTGGCTGGGATACAGCGCTATATAAATTTTCATTTAATTATTATTATTAAAACCACTTGTTTTATTTTTAGGACACTCATTTATCGCGTACATCTCTATTTATAGTATCCTTAGCAACAATACTGACGTCAGTTGATTGTTATCGGTAGAATTTCGTGTTGTGGAATTGAGAGTATCTCCAGGTTTTAATGAATGAAGCTGAGCTGTATCTTCAATCACGTGACACAGTTGTTACAAGAAGTCGTGTGGATCAGTGTCCTACAACCACACGTGGATTAGCGTGTTACAACCGCACGTGGATTAGCGTGTTACAACCACACGTGGATTAGCGTGTTACAACCACACGTGGATTAGCGTGTTACAGCTACACGTGGATTAGCGTGTTACAACTACACGTGGATTAGCGTGTTACAACCACACGTGGATTAGCGTGTTACAACCACGCGTGGATTAGCGTGTTACAACCGCACGTGGATTAGCGTGTTACAACCACACGTGGATTAGCGTGTTACAACTACACGTGGATTAGCGTGTTACAACCACACGTGGATTAGCGTGTTACAACCACACGTGGATTAGCGTGTTACAACCACACGTGGATTAGCGTGTTACAGCTACACGTGGATTAGCGTGTTACAACCACACGTGGATTAGCGTGTTACAACCACGCGTGGATTAGCGTGTTACAACCGCGCGTGGATTAGCGTGTTACAACCGCACGTGGATTTGCGTGTTACAACCACACATGGATTAGCGTGTTACAACCGCACGTGGATTTGCGTGTTACAACCACACATGGATTAGCGTGTTACAACCACACGTGAATTAACGTGTTACAGCCACATGTGAATTAAAATAATACAGCCTCGCGTGGATAAGCCCACTACAACAAACAGGTAGATTAGCATATTACATCCCCACATAGATCAGCGTACGACAGAGCACATGATTCGTTATCAATGTACCGGTATTTAGTTGTATGAAATGTGCCGGTATTTAGTTGTATGAAATGTACCGGTATTTAGTTGTATGAAATGTGCCGGTATTTTGTTGTATGAAATGTGCCGGTATTTAGTTGTATGAAATGTGTCAGTATTTAGTTGTATGAAATGTACCGGTATTGTATTTTGTTGTATGAAATGTGCCGGTATTTAGTTGTATGAAATGTGTCAGTATTTAGTTGTATGAAATGTACCGGTATTTAGTTGTCTAAAATGTGCCGGTATTTAGTTGTAGGAAATGTGTCAGTATTTAGTTGTATGAAATGTGTCAGTATTTAGTTGTAGGAAATGTGTCAGTATTTAGTTGTAGGAAATGTGTCAGTATTTAGTTGTAGGAAATGCGTCAGTATTTAGTTGTATGAAATGTGCCGGTATTTTGTTGTATTAAATGTGCCAGTATTTAGTTGTATGAAATGTTCCAGTATTTGTTTTATGAAATGTGTCAGTATTTAGTTGTAGGAAATGTGCCGGTGTTTAGTTGTAGGAAATATGTACAGCTGGAGCAAATACGCATGCCATTTAGTGATTCACTGAACAGGTGTTTACAGGTGAAATACTCACTGGTCCCATCTGTTTGTCGTTTGAATTATAAGCTCAATTACTCCAGGCAGTTCATTATAGGCGCATGCCCCCACCCCCAACCCGCCCACTTGGAGTGGTTTGGCCCGGTCGAGATGACTTTAGTTTATTGAACCAGGGACTTAGAGCACACCTACAGGTTGCTGAGTGTATGATATAATGTGGAAGGGCGGACAAACAGTTTACTGACTGTTTGATATAATATGGAAGGGCGGACAAACAGTTTACTGACTGTTTGATATAATATGGAAGGGCGGACCAACAGTTTACTGACTGTTTGATATAATATGGAAGGGCGGATCCCATTACAAGGTTTTGGAATATGTGGAAAAATTGATCTTCCACACAGAGCCTTCTACACGTGATTCCTCACACCCTTCCCGGATAGGCTTATTGTTCTGATAAATAAAATATACTTGTATATCACTTTGTTGAAAACATATCTCTTGTGGCAGCTAATTCCAGCAGTTTGTTGTAGCTCAAGCTGGTGATAATGTAATTAAAAGTCTGAAGTTGAAGTTTGTATGAAAGGAAACATAGAATTAAGTTGTTCTTTCCAGCTTATTAAATATTTTTCGACATTTTTTTCTCAATGATATAATAGAAGGAAAAAGAATTAGTATCAAAATCAATTATCCCTTTAAGCTGCGCGGCCGCGCACATAAATCACCGACGCCGCGCAGCAGTTTTCAGTTACCGCGCAGTAAATTTTGTAAAATATTGCGCCAAAAATGGATGCTGCGCAACTTTGCACACGAGTTTTTTTTTTACGCTGCTCACGGACCAACTAACCTTGGAGGGAACATTGGTCACAATTATCACAGATTCTTATCATGCTTGTCTTATCGTGGGAAGGGTTGTTTTGGTTGTTGTTAACTAGGACATACTATGTCATGATAGGTCGTGATAGAGCATTTAGGACATGCTAGGTCATGATTTAACATTTTAGGACATCCTAGGATATGCTAGGTCATGATAGAACATTTTAAGACATGCTAGAAAATGCTAGGTCATGATAGAACATTTTAAGACATGCTAGAAAATGCTAGGTCATGATAGAACATTTTAAGACATGCTAGAAATGCTAGGTCATGATATAACATTTTTTAAGAACATGCTAGGACTTAGGAATTCTGGGATGTGATATGACATACTATTCAAAATTTTGTATAATAGTTTTCTCAAGATTTATAAACTAAACATTTTAAAAAGACCATTACCCAGCCTCCCTTAAATAGTGAATTATTTGTTTAGTCCTCCTTAAATAGTGAATTATTTGTTTAGTCCTCCTTAAATAGTGAATTATTAGTCCTCCTTAAATAGTGAATTATTTGTTTAGTCCTCCTTAAATAGTGAATTATTTGTTTAGTCCTCCTTAAATAGTGAATTATTTTTTTTTACAAACGTATCAATAGTGCTTGTTTATATTCTGCCACTTGATGAAGGCAATCACACTTTGTATTCCAGACCTAATACGTTAACAAGATGTAGGTGTGTTCATTGACCACCATTCCGAACCCAGAAACTGTAGCAATATCCTGTATAACTATTAGTACGTAAGTAAAACACAAACGTACACACCTTCGATGTAGCACAACACTAGTACACAGAGGTGTCACTAGTGAGAGCGGGGGTGCGGACCGCACAGGGTGACACCATCAAAAGGGGTGAACCAAAGTGTAAAGTAGTGTATGTTATCGTTATTAGGTACTGGGAGACACGGGGGAGGTCTGTGGTGGTGGTGGTACGTCGTAAAGGGGTGACACAATGAGCTATCGCCCCGTGAGACACCAACTCTAGTGACGCCCTTGCCTGTACAACACCTTTATTTTGCAACACACATGTACACACCTTGGATGTTAAAATACTCGTGTATGTCACCTTCTATGTTCTACACACCTCTTTAACACCTTCAATATACAACACACCTGCACCACACCTTCACTGTACAATACACGTGTATAACACCTTCATTGTACAACACACGTGTATAACACCTTCAATGTACAATGCACGAGTATAACACCTTCAATGTACAACACAACTATACCACACCTTCAATGTACAATACACCTATACCACACCTTCAATTTACAATACACCTTACAACACCTTCAATGTGCATCACACCTCTATAAAAACGTAAACATCATTATATCACGTGATAGTCTTTTATTGAGCCCTGCATGTTTACATTGGTTCTCTTGTGGCGCTGTGAATTATGGATGCCGTTGCTATAGTGATGAACGCCGTGGAAGGAATCCTGGGAGAAACTAAGTCATTGACAGGTGATAGAAATGAACGGAAAGTCGAGGAAGAAAATGAATTATTGATTAATTGTTTGGCTGATTGATTCGCGTGTTCCTTAGAGTGGGGGTTAAAATCTGTATCTTAACAACCTTAACATAAAACATAATCGCGTTTAGATTTATAGTTACATCTCATTGATATAAATCTGAGTTTAAGGCGAGAACGCCAGCTGGATAGCTAATAAATAATTATTTATCTTACAAAATGACCCATTTAGAAATGAATAATTTGAAATATGAGCCTTTTCAGAAAGATCGATTTCAAGAGGATGACTGTGCTAGATTATGTGTTTTACAATTAGTGTGCGTGAAGCAACAAAAAAATGTGTGTATAGTTGGAGGGGGGGGGGGTGGCGGTAACAACCGAAAGATGAATCTATGTTTTAACATAGCAGAGTGCAACCAGTGGAGAATTACAATTATAGTCTGTAGACTGTAGTACCAGGGAATATTTTATTTTATTTTTTTTTAAATTTTAAACGTGGGGAATTAACACAAGCTCTACAACGTATAAGACAGGGGTCGGGAAACTTTTTGTCCGAGATAGCCATAAACAGCACATATTTTGAAAAGTAACTCTGTGAGAGCGATACATTCTGTTTAAAGCTATTTTAAAAAATCAAGTAAATATGTGCATAATGTGCCATTTCAACACTAAAAGTACAATAATTATGTCTCTGAATTCTTTTTTATAGCAGTATTAAGCTGTTTTTTTCAATATGCAATTTATGTCTCTCAAATGAGTCTGAATAAAAGTTTCTACATTTAAAAAAAAAATAAACGAACATATTCCTGAGAGCCAGATGCAGCCATCAATAGAACCACTTCTGGCTCGCGAGCCACAGTTCCCGACCCCTGGACTCTGGCTAATTGAAGTGAACCTTGGATGCTCACTGAAAGTAAGCCCCCCCCCCACACACACACACACATACACACCCCGAAACCAAAAATATATATAAAATAAAATAAAACCCCTATTATCATTTACCAGTTGTAAGTTTAAAAAATCAAATGATATTTATGATAGGCCAAACGTGTGTGTGTGTGTAAGAATGATGAAAATTAATACAGTTGATACTTTCGTAGATGTACATTTTCCAAGTGTATTGTCCAAAGAAAAGATCATATGAATTTTTATTATCTCGGCGTAGTTTCAGATGGGCTGCTATAAATAGAATCAGACGCTCACCATCAACCACTGTCCCTGCCCATTGATGACAACATTCTAATAATAGAATCTTAAACCGGGAGATCCCCCCCTTCCGCCAACAGTAGTCACCCACAGAAAATATGATGTTGACCTGCCCTTTGACCCCGTGACGCTATCCACACGACTAAAGTGAATGAAGATCGGCCATGGGACATCACTCCATCATTCTTGATGCCCGATTATTTATTCTGGTTACATTGATAAAACATTATCAGGTTAGGGCGCCTATTTAGGTTAATAAAAAAAAATTGCAACAAAACGTGCAACAACAACAACAACCATGGAACAATTCTGTGTCCCATCTTAAGACACACGTAGACAATGTCAATCACTAAAACCCTAGAACGTCCCTTTTCGCTCAACATAATCACTGAAATAACAAGACATCTGTCAGTGCTGTGCATCTGATCTCTGAAGATATTTCCGCAACTCAGACC
The DNA here is from genome assembly GCA_002072015.1 of Radix auricularia. Classification (NCBI taxonomy): domain Eukaryota; kingdom Metazoa; phylum Mollusca; class Gastropoda; family Lymnaeidae; genus Radix; species Radix auricularia. The sequence goes on along the minus strand of MUZC01004564.1, from coordinate 126,677 downwards.
CTAGGAGAATAAAACTATCGGCTGGAATAATAAGGAATTTTATTTAATAAATAAACAAAAAACAAAACAAAGCAGTACTAAAAAAATGCATCAATGTATTAGGTTTTTCCATTAAAATAAATGCAGATAATGTTGGCAAGTTGGAATGCCATGAACAAAGGGTTCTCTAATGCGAACCAAATTACGCCATTTCCATAGCACTCGATCATCATTAGTCAATTTAGAAAAAAAAAATTCAGATGAATGTTCAGCCCTGATATGATTAAATATGTTGATAGTTTGATAGGATAAACGAGAAGATTATTGAATAGTGATGGTTCAGCGGGTATCAATACATGGGACCTAGCGGATCTAAACACTTTGGGGTAAGTGGGTCTCAAAATAAGGGGGCACGTCGGATATTAGCGCTGTTGAGAGAGGCTGGGTCCAATATGCTGAGCGCCGCTGACTCGGCGTTTATTAACGAAGTTTGTAGATGTAAAGATAAATTAAATGATCTTTTGTACAAGTTATTGCTCGCATGCGGTATATTCTTAAACTCGCATCTATTAAATATTGCTACTTCATTATAATTACTTTCTGGTTATCATTTTTTAAATCAAATAAATACCTCCGATGACATTTTGCGAAATTGAAAAACGTATAGAGTCTAGAGCGTCTTTGATCTTTGCTAATTTTTAATTCCTTCTGTCTTGTATGTTAGATACGTATTTTTCCGATTTCTAAATATATACAATAACTTTCTTTATAGTAAAGTTCTTTTTGTTTTGTCATCTCACTCGAATATAGTAGTAATAGTACATATAGTAGTTATAGTAGTTATAGTACTTATAGTACGTCGCAGGAGCTGTCGGAATGCAATTTGATTCAGTAGCAGACCGCCTTAGGAGCTCCATTTCCTAATTTTCTGTTGGGGTTTACTCCCATAACCTTTCCCGTGTGGGTCTAGCCGCAAGGCAGCGGAGGTTTGGAGTAAGCGTTTCCCTCTCCTACATGAGCTATCGACCATGGATAACGAATCTCATCTACTGAGAATACTGATTTTGAGGCGCGAGTTGACCGCCTTCATACCTTCTCCTGTTAGTAGAAACATGGTCCGCCGGGCTTTTGTATGAGCCACGTGTGAAGGCCAGGAGCTGGATTTTGGTTGACAGAGGCATTGAGAGACGCAAGCCTTTTAGGGCATTTCTAGAGAAGTGGATGGTTATCTTCCACCACCACCCTGGCAATGACAACCTTGGACCACACTGTAACTACTATGAGTACCATGCCACTTATAACAGGCATGAAAGAAGGCTCAATAGCTTCCACCTCAGATGCCTGCGCCGCATCCTTGACATCAAACGGCAAGAGAAAGTCCCCAACACAGAGGTCCTGACTCAAGCAAGCATGAGCAGTATTCCAGCCATACTAAGCCAAAGACGCCTCCGTTGGCTTGGACATGTCAAGAGAATGCAAACTGGTCGCATACCCAAAGATGGGCTATACAACGAGCTGTTTCCTTTGTGGCTTTGTTGCCATGGAAACTAACTGTGTTTCAGCAAAAAGCTAGTTTCCGATAACTTCCTCAAATACATTATTTTCTGATACTCTTCCAATCGAATTTCTCACATTTGTATTGTTGTATTGTCTTAATCACACGGAAATCTCTTAAAAGCCCCCCCCCCCACCAAAAAAAAAATGCCTCAACGGTAGAGTATGAACTTAAGAAAACTTTAAAACAAGATCCTATGAACAAGTGTAAACTTATGAGCACGTCAAAAAAAGTTCCTATCAACAAGTGTGAACTTATGAACACGTCAAAACAAGATCATATGACCAAGTGTGAACTTGATCCTTCCCATCATTCTTTACGTGTCCTCAAACTATGAGCCACGAGGTTCATTCGCGTAGTCAGGGATCCTCAAGCTCTGCTGCATAGCCATTCATTCGTGAAAGCCCTTCTCATACTTTCCACTGAGATGTTCATTTAAAGAAATTGTAAAAAAAAAAAAGAAAGAAAGAAATCCGTTAAAATAAGATTCTGGCAGTTGTGTAGGAATGATTTCCCATTAATTTAAACCATAAAATAGCTTCTGACAATACTTTAGGCAGGTAATCTAATATCTGAAAACTCCACCAGTGTCAAAAAAAATATATAATTTTTTTAATTAAATTTAAATTAAAGAAACAAACGAAAAAAATTAACAGTAAATAATTTTGAAATTCAGATCATAATTAAAAAGATTTAAAATGTGTTTTAATTTTTGGGGGGCTCACACTTGAACCATTTTGTTTCCAAGTAGGGGGCTGGAGGGGGCATGCATGAGAGGGGGGTGCACTTAAAAGTTGTAGTAGCCATGTGACATTTTAATAATAAGAAGAAACAATGAGATTTACTATTTAGTTCACATTTGTGAAGCTGAGTTGAAACACACACGCACGCACACACAAACACACACACACAACCACACACACACAACCACACACACACGCACGCACACACAAACACACACACACAACCACACACACACAACCACACACACAAACACACACGCACACACAAACACACACACTCACTCAATCAACTTTCTCCCCAGGAGTCCGAGCTTCGATTTTTCTTCCAATCGAAAGATAAGCTGTTATAATCCAACACAAGTATTAAGCGTTTATTTTACGAAAGAAATCATTTTTTTACAATCCCTTAGATTAACTTCACCGTCGTCTCCTCGTTCGTCCGTCCGTACGGAACGGCGGAAAAAGAAAAGTCAAATTTGACCACTTTCCCGTCATGCTATCGAGCTGAAATTTTGCACATAGACTCGTGTCACCTAACAATGCATTGTATCAAAATTTCAGATTGATGGAATGTACCGTAATAAAATTAATGCATTTTTTAGTTTATCTCTATGTAAATGTTTGGTAGTCTGTAGTTGTTGACATTCATGTGTTTACTGGAGATCGCTCCAGCCATGGGTGACCACGCCCCCACCCTTCTCCTTTTTACACGAAGAGAGTTCAGTCACGTTTAGTCTGTAAATGTTTGAATGTAATCAATATTTTTAGTTCTCTTTCATAAATAAAGGATTTATAGTCAAAAACTTTGTTTTTACTGGTTGTTTTTATTTGACATGTACTGCCATGCGAATTGAATCTCTGTACCAAGTCGTCGACTGAGCCAAGTGGTTATTGTACCAAGTCGTCGACTGAGCCAAGTGGTTATTGTGCCAAGTGGTTATTGTACCAAGTGGTTATCTGTACCAAGTGGTTATCTGTACCAAGCGGTTATCTGTATCAAGTGGTTATTATGCCAAGTGGTTATCTGTACCAAGTGGTTATCTGTACTAAGTGGTTATCTGTACCATGTGGGTTTACTTTAATCATAAAATTCGTGGTAGAGAGACAGACAAAAAGGGAGTTGTGGTAGAGAGACATACAAAAAGGGCGCGGTGGTAGAGAGACAGACTAAAATGGCGCTGTGGTAGATAGACAAAAAAGGGGTTGTGGTAGATAGACAAAAAGGGGGTTGTGGTAGAGAGATAGACAAAAAGGGCGTTGTGGTAGAGAGACAGACAAAAAGGGCGTTGTGGTAGAGAGATAGACAAAAAGGGCGCTGTGGTAGAGTTACAGACAAAAAGGGCGCTGTGGTAGAGTTACAGACAAAAAGGGCGTTGTGGTAGAGTTACAGACAAAAAGGGCGCTGTGATAGAGTTACAGACAAAAAGGGCGCTGTGGTAGAGTTACAGACAAAAAGGGCGCTGTGGTAGAGTTACAGACAAAAAGGGCGTTGTGGTAGAGAGGCAGACAAAAAGGGCGCTGTGGTAGAGAGACAGACAAAAAGGGCACTGTGGTAGAGTTACAGACAAAAAGGGCGCTGTGGTAGAGTTGCAGACAAAAAGGGCGCTGTGGTAGAGTTACAGACAAAAAGGGCGCTGTGGTAGAGAGACAGACAAAAATGGCGCTGTGGTAGAGAGGCAGACAAAAAGGGCGCTGTGGTAGAGTTACAGACAAAAAGGGCGCTGTGGTAGAGTTACAGACAAAAAGGGCGTTGTGGTAGAGAGGCAGACAAAAAGGGCGTTGTGGTAGAGAGACAGACAAAAAGGGCGCTGTGGTAGAGAGACAAAAAGAAGGTTGTGGTAGAGAGACAGACAAAAAGGGCGTTGTGGTAGAGAGACAGACAAAAAGGGCGCTGTGGTAGAGAGATAGACAAAAAGGGGTTGTGGTAGATAGACAAAAAGGGCGTTGTGGTAGAGAGACAGACAAAAAGTGCGCTGTGGTAGAGAGATAGACAAAAAGGGCGCTGTGGTAGAGAGACAAAAAGGGGGTTGTGGTAGAGAGACAGACAAAAAGGGCGTTGTGGTAGAGAGACAGACAAAATGGGCGCTGTGGTAGAGTTACAGACAAAAAGGGCGTTGTGGTAGAGTTACAGACAAAAAGGGCGCTGTGGTAGAGTTACAGACAAAAAGGGCGTTGTGGTAGAGAGACAGACAAAAAGGGCGCTGATGTAGAGATGTGTTGTGGGAGGCCACTTCAACTCTTCCAGTTAACGGAACACCCAGAAAGGGCCCTTAAGCCAGTTTTAATAAACTTAAGGCATAGGCTCATCATTAAAAGCTCATCCATAATTCAAATATCCCCCAGGTCCACCTGGCCACTTAACACATTCATCACACTGACGGCAGCTGTGACATCGTATGGGTGGCGTCATGGTGATGGCTGTAGTGTTGTTTGGCGTGAGGTCAACTCTGGTTTTATTGAACTCACCCTGCCGTAGTGTCTGTCCGTCTCTTGGCGCGCATCTTCACCACCTGGTCAGGCTCGTGAACAATGCCCTAGTTACTGAATCACCAGGTCATTTAATGCCAACCGTGGGGGTCCGTTTGACAGGGATTTTTCATTATTATTAATCACCTTTTCCCCATTCTTCTTTAATTTGATAATGTTAGGAAATTAATTAACTAAGTTCCGCAGATTCCAGCAAAATATTCGATATTTGGAATTAAAAATAGGGCAGCGGAAATTAACGATTCATTTCTAGACTAATCTTTAATTTTTTTTAATGATTTAATTATTTTTCACGATTAATCGACTTATCACTTACAAAATTATTGGAGTTAAAAAGTAAATAATAATAATAATAGCGGTCGAAAAGTAATAATAAATTACCTGACTATTACACGAACAATTTGTATTTAAACTATTGAATGACGGGAATGTTCAAAATGTTGATAAAGTTTGCCTACCATGGTTCTAATACTTCGCCTACCTATTAAACCAAATGAAAAGGGTTTTAAGCTAATGGCAGTAATGGAGTCTAACTCATAGACAGAAAATGACCATAGCTCTGCTGATGAATTACTGCGCTATAAAATTGAGATGAAAATTCCTCACTCCATTAACTCTCTAAACTGGTGGAAACTTAATGAACACCGATACCCGATAGGGTCATTCCTTTACCGACTCCGTTTTGTGCCTACCAGTTACCTCGGTTCCATGTGAATGATTGTTCAGCTCGGCTGGTTATATTGTCAAATAGACCCGCTCATCACTTGAACCAAATAATGTCAACACATTTGTCTTTTTGCGTAGTTGGTTAAAAGATGACATATGAAGGAGACATTCCAGTGTTATTTAGATTTTAAACAAGAACGTTTAATAAGTGTTACTTATGACATATGACATCATCAATTTTAATTTTTGCCTTCAATCAAAATTTACGATTAAATAATTGTTAATATTTCAAAAGTTAACGATTAAATTTTAATTAATTGCTAACAGCCCTAATAATAATAATACTAATAGAAGAATCAGCTTCCATTCGGCTCTTTGTTTGCTGACTTGTTTGTTTATTTGCACTTCCAAGAAGCTCAGCCAAAACATAGTTTACACGAAACAAGTAGTTGTTATGTCAACATGAAAATAGTCAATGGTTTTCTTATTTTTTTGTGTTAACTCTTAAAGTTACAAAAATGTCATGCATGTCGGCTGTTTGCGACTCGACGGGAATTCCCGAGAACAATGGACCACTTTCGAGCACATGGTAAACAATCTGTAGGAATTCAGTCAGAACACTGGGTAAACATTCAACAGGAATACCGTAAGAAAACAGTTGAACACATTTTTGAGAACATTGACGTCCTCACTGACATAAACGCAGATTTCATGTACGCACCAATTCCATCGCCATAGATTCATCATGTTTGTTCTCCCACGTTTAATTTGCCTGTTGTTCTATCCGTCCACTTTTCGTTTCACTAGATCGTCTGTCATTCTCGACTCTGTGCCTCGCTGTCTCAAGGTGATTGTGTTCTTATAGCTAATTGTTACACGGAGAAGGTTAAAAAATGAAACAAATACAACAGACACAGACAGCGGCAAAAAGTATTTTTAAAAAACTTACATTTGAAAAACTCTTTAATATGTACTCCACTCTCACCAACGTCCAGTGGCGTCGCTAGGGGGTGCGGAGGGGGCGGGCCGCCCCGGGTGACACCATCAGGGGGGTGACACCAGACCGTAAAATTCTATATATTCCCGTTATTTGGCACTGGAAAACTCGGAGGATTTCTATGGGTTAAATCATGAGGGGGTGACACCATGAGCTACCGCCCCGGGTGACACCATGAGCTACCGCCCCGGGTGACACCAACCCTAGTGACGCCTCTGCCAACGTCATTTAAAAGGAACGTTCCCAGCAAGGCGTGAGCCTGTCTGAGTTGTGACGTAGCCTTTCGGAGATATTTTTAGATTATGAGCTCTTCTCATTACAAGTATATGAAACTTTACCATCCACGTCTCGACTGTCGGACCCTTGACCACCAAAGGTTCCCTGGTCCAGTCTCCGCGATCATCTGAGGTTCCCTGGTCTAGTCTTCGCGACCATCTGAGATTCCTTGCAGCTGCAGATGTTTTTAGACCTATCCGACGGCTTTGCCTAATTACATAGTATTACCATTAGTAAGGTAAAAGTCGGCAATGACTTGCAATTATTCAACCCGAAATAAATACATGATTTGCGGAAGGTTTCGTTCGTTTTTTTGTCCATTGTACAAAATTTATTTAAAATTCTTAAGTATTGACCAGTGAATGCTATAATTTCAAGCAGTTTCATACAAAAATTGATCTGCCATGCCCCCACCCACCTATGACCTGTGAACATTGAATTGCATCTGTGTTTTATTTCTTCCCCGGCCTTCAAACACTTACTTCCCTTGTATTCCCCCATCGTAAATTCAATACTGCACGGAATCAAGGGGACATCACTATTGCATCTCGCCAGAAGGTAGGCGGCCATGATGATTGTAATTAGTGTTTTGAGAACACAACAACGGTTGCCTCTCTCTTTCCTCTTTCTTTCTCTCTCTCCCTTTTCTATTTTCCCTTCATTTGTCCTCTGTCTTTCTCTGATCTCTCTGACTCTTATTTGTCTGTTTCCCGTCAATACTTATCGTCTGCAAATGACATCACATAGCCGTCGAGTTTTCTCCCCTACAAACTAACAATATTGATTTAGCCCAGATAACCTGGAATATTCTTTTCAAATCTATATCTCCTCCCCATCCCCCACCCCCCCCACACACACACACAGTTTTGTATCAATCTGAAAACAGATCTGCCTAGAGCTTAACATTTTTCTTCTGTTGACAAAAATAGAAAACTTCGTACTCGGTCATTAACCCCGTCCCAATACATATACATATATATATATATATATCATTATAAGAGATGATTTGTGCAACGTAATTGTATGTTTACAAGAAGGCTGTTATGACGAGTGTGTTCGCTGATGACGTGTTGATGGTCAGCTTAGAATGATCAAAGCGGTCTCAGTATGGCTTTGGGAATAAATGGTCATTCTATCCACGGATTGTTTTAACTAGAAACTCCCGAACCAAATCTGATGGCGGCTCCGAGTTCGTTTCACTGTACAGCATATTGCTGTTTTGATTAGAATAAAATAAAATACGATCAATCATTATAATTCTTGTGACACCAAAAAAACGTTGATAAAAAAAAAGATTTTTAGATTGTTAGTAAACTTTTAGCTAGCTGTTTTGATTAATTAATAGTGTCTCAGAATTTGGATGAAAGTCTATGCGTCTGTGTAAGGCGAGTGACGATCGCATATTTAAATTAAATAGTTAATAAAACGTTTGGTGACCTCACTGTACAAGGTCATAGACTCATGTAATGTGAAATGTTCATGCCGCACATAAATACACAGGTGCGGCCGCACTCACATATACACACGCATACACACACACACACACGTACACACACGTATACAACACAAAGATGACTTAATACAACCCATAGATAGATATCAGGATACAAATACTTTTCTTATTCCATATGCAAGAACAAACACATGCGAATTCTCGTTATTCCGTCCGGAATTCAGACGTGGAATGGGTTGCCGGAAGAAACCAGGAAAACCAACACTTTATCAACGTTTAAAGATTTAATAAAAATGCAAGACTTGACACAATCCATGTATAAGCGTAGGGCGCTATAAACGTCTGTACAGAAGGAGCGTCTGTAACAGATAAGATAACTGACGGATAGATCAGTATTCCTTTAAAATGTTTCTTGACTGAAAACCAAAAATATTGGGCCCCACTGAGAACAGCAGAGGACGAGCAGAGCTCACAAGTGATACAAAGTCAACGCTATCAATACTAAAAGTCATGGGGAGGGACGGTGGAGGGCTGAACTACTCAACTGAAGGAAGTTACGTCTTGAGATAAAATATATAAATGGCTTTTTTTAAAAAGTACCTCTAAAATACATCAATGACGAAATACAAAGAACAAAGCAAATCTATCTCACCACGATTTCAACTCCTTGAAACTCCCTTATTTTCCCCTTCCATCACCCTCTCCGAGTACATATTTTAATATCTATCCGGAGAATCCTTGCATTCGGCCCTGCACATAACAATGATCATAAAACGGCGTCCATAAAAAAAAACGTCAATGTATAAAAGAGGCACGAACCGTGTATGTAGTCAAGTGGTTCAATTAGAGAATCGATGGCGGGCAGCATCGTCGCTGGCAAAACTCAGTAGCTGACGAGCGTTTTCAGCTATAACCATTCATAGAAACGACAACCTTCTTTAGGACTTTGTTTTTTCTTGCAGACAACTATACATTTTAATGTTTGATGTGGGTTTTTGTTTGTTTGTGTTTGTGGTTGTTTCTTTATGTGTGTGTTTTTTTTTTAAAAATATTTCTCACTAGTTTTTCTTAGTCAAAGGATGCAAACTGTTTTATTAAAGTTGTTTGTTGGCTGTTAACTTTTAACAACCCAAACTGTTTTATTAAAGTTGTTTGTTGGCTGTTAACTTTTAACAACCCAAAATGTTTTATTAAAGGTTGTTGGCTGTTAACTTCTATCAACCCAAACTGTTTAATTAAAGGTTGTTTGTTGGCTGTTAACTTTTAACAACCCAAACTGTTTTATTAAAGTTGTTTGTTGGCTGTTAACTTCTATCAACCCAAACTGTTTTATTAAAGTTGTTTGTTGGCTGTTAACTTCTATCAACCCAAGCTGTAGCTCCTATCAGCGCAAGGTGTTGCTTCTATTAACGCAAGGTGGCGCTTATTACAATGCAAACTTGTGTTAAGCCGACGGGTGTGTAATACATCTTTCCTCGCCATTCTTGCATTTTCATTTTAACCAATCTAACCGCAATAATCGTCTGTATAGAAAGAGCGTCTGTAAAAATATAAGATTAGACAGAAATTATAAACATCTGTTGAAGATTTTGAACGCACAGACGTCACTAACGATCGTTATAAGGCAAATTGTCAGGTCTAGTCTTCCACTCCATACCTCTAGATGTTACAATTGCGTAATAATGGCCGTTGACTTCTAGAAGTTACGTACCGACCTTGAAATCATCTGAGAGCACACGTGGAAGGGAGGAAACTGTTGGTACAACTGTTGGTACAACGACTCGAGAAATCATAAAACTGTTGGTACAATGACTCGGGAAGGGAGGAAACTGTTGGTACAATGACTCGGGAAGGGAGGAAACTGTTGGTACAA
>MUZC01004564.1:71384-89430 GCA_002072015.1 Radix auricularia | reverse complement strand
GGGGGGGGGGGGGGGGCATGCCCCCGGACCCCCACTAGTGTTTCGCGCCTCCGACGCGTGTGTCATCTCCATCAAAAAATAAAGTTCAGACAATCTGGTTAAGGCTTACATTCAGGTCTAAATTATTGTAATAATCAAAATTTAATTTTTTTAATGGATAGAGCGATATTTAAAAAAAAAAAAATATGTTAATGTATATTTATTTGGTATTTAGTTTAAGTAGAGATTATAAATTAGCCAAAATGTTTCAACACGAAACTTTCACTCAAGACCATTGGTCATTTGATTGTCTCACAGATATCAGCATGCTATGCCAGAAAATGTGGCAGCCATGAAAGCTTTCCTTTTATCTTGTCTGGAACTGGAGGTCAGTATTAACAAAACTTTCCTAAGTAATAATTTAACACAGTAAAATAAAATTTTTGAATCAGACTTTACTTACTTAATTTGGATTTACTCTCTGACATCAAATACTTTTTTTATCCAGTGTTGTTCTTTGTCAACTGTTCACCATAACCATCTGAGTTTCATTTTCTCCATCACCTTTTAGCTGGCTTCCCCATGTGTTTTAGATAAGTTCCCATCTATTTTTCTTTCCCACCATTTGCTCTGTGATAAGGATTGTCCTGAGATTTTATCTTAAGTTTAACAGAGAGCATGTCCCATCACCTCCCTCCTTTACTCATGAAGAGTTCAGAGACAAGCTCTTTGTGTGCCATTTTCAGTAGGTCTTTGTTGGTGATGCTGTTTTGACCTTTTAAAAAAGTGTGCACATCACTGAAACCCGGTGATTTTATTTCCCACAGTCCAATGTTGCGACCCAGAGCAAACCTTTTATCAGAAATAAGCTGGCACAGTTGATTTCTCTTGTGTTTGTCCACGACTTCCAGCAGAGGTGGCCAATGTTTTTTGCTGACATTATGTCCACCCTGAGCCGTGGGCCCTGGGCTGTGGATATGTATTTGAGAATTCTGATGGCTATTGATGCAGAGGTGGTTGATAGAGACATAGCCCATACAACTGAGGTAAGAAAAAGAGGATTTTTGCCTGGTTAAAAATAAAAACGCTTGTGAACAAAGTAGCAACAATGTCCTCCTAGCACTGTTAAGCTTAAAAAAAATTCACCTGGCTTTTGAAATATACAGCTGTGCATTTAGGTTAGTTTGACAACTTGGCATTTTCATATAAGTATCCCACATGTTAAAGGACCATTCTTAGCTACAGCCACTGTCATTACTAGCACTTAGTATAACTCTGATATATCTCTAAAATATTTTCTTTCATTTTAAAAGTCTGCAATTGATTTAAATGAAGTCCGTGCAATTTTGAGGGGGTCTCTAATCACTAAAGGTTGTAAATCCCCCCCCCCCCCCCCCCTATTTATAAAACCCAATTTTCATTTTAACTGACGTACAATAACATATTTGTAATATCAATTTGACTATTATGTCCACCGTGACAGTCAAAAAGTGATCATTGGTTGTAATGACAGTCAATAGGAGATCATGTCAAGACTGCCAATAACACAGTGCCCACCTCTAACTATTTCAGTTAAATTCATGTTTCAGTATGTATTGTTGTTGGTAACAAAAGCACAAACACATTCTAAAATTAAAGGTCATCCTATGTCTATGTTTACAACTAACATTAATGTCTACTTGATTATTTCGATGGTCTGTTAGGAAGCACAACGGAATAGTCTCCTAAAAGATGCCATGAGAGAAAGATGTGTTAATGCTCTTGCTGATTCTTGGTATCAGATTATGGTAAGTTCCTTTACGTCGCTTGTCTAATTCACTCTTGTTTAGCTGCCGGCTTTGGTAAAAAGTAATCAGTTGTGAAAAGTTTTACTATATGAAAATGGAATATAGATGTTACTGTTACAGAGGACAGTGCTCTGAGCAGACATGTTGAACTACTAAACCAATCTCCCCTTTTTGGAATGCATGAATTTTAGGACAAAGTCTTATTATAACAGGCTGAACACATTGTTCATTCCCAAAGAAAACACACAGCATAAGTTAACATTTGTATCTTTAATATGGAGAGGCTTTCAAGTAAATTGTCTTGTCACATTTGGACTGGGAAGCCACCCTCTTACTCACTGATCACTGTAGCCTTGGTTATATTTGTTCCTTAACTCATTTGCTACTATTGCGACTGAATGCGCCATACCCCCCTCGATACTAATGCGCCCAAAAGCGCCATGGCGTCTACCAACGCTCATGCATCACGCGACCTCGCAAGAAGCATAGTTACCATGCGGATAGCCTTCAATAGCTCTCCGCTTTTTGAAAGGTAGAAACCTTCCTGATTTTGTTAAAAAAACCGGATGTTTATATCATTTATGGTTCGAAAGTTGTGTGGCTTAGAAGTCGGACTATGTTTGGTGAAATTTGAACGTGGGGTTTCTGAATATTTTGATGCAATGGCATTTCATTTTCTTGACTATTTAATTGCTGCTGCAACGTCTAATTATGCAGCAGTTAATAACTCAAACAATTAGGAAGAATAGACTTTGATAGTGATACTGATATTACTGATAATAATAATAATAACTGATCCGAATCAAGCTAACGAGAGTGATGGAGACACTGACACTGTCTCTGAATCTTGGTCACACAAGTTGATCAGTTTTACAGACAAGCTATATAATTTTAATGAAATAATAGGGGAAATCATTTTCTCCCTACTGACAGCAGTCCCATAGACGACTTCAAGCTTTTCTTGAACTCTGCCATAAGAGTTGTTAAATGCTGAAACAAACAATGCGCGGAGCCACAGCAAACAGCCAGAAAGACACCTTGTGGAAGGAGGTTACTAATGAGGACATATATAAATTCCTCTACATCAATATCATGATTAGAATCAAGTAACCAATTACAAAATTGAATTTGCCAGTGGATAAGATGTTTATCAAAGTGATATAAGATAATAAAACAATAAAAAGTGATAAACAACGGAGGTAGATGCCCAAAAACAGTGATGTAAATTTTCAAAAAACACTTTTCCAGATTTATATAAAATATATTTGTGAATAAAAGTGCATCAACCTATACATTTTTTAAAAGCTCATCCAATTTTCTTTCTTTTGGTGCATGTTTTGTTGTTTTAAATTTTCATTTAGATGTTTAAAAATATTTTTATTTAACATGGGGGTGCATGTTCTTGAGAGTAATCTCCCTTTGCTTAGTACTCCAGGGGGTGTTTTGGTTTTTGTGCTTAGTAGCAAATGAGTTAATTAAGGATGTATAGCACATGATTAGTACAAACCTTTGTATTTATCTCTCAATTTTTTTTAATGACCAGACAACTTATGAGATGACACAGCCAGATTTGGTCTCAATGTGCCTGGAGACTGTTGGGCATTATGTCTCCTGGATGGACATTGGCTTCTTTGCCAATGATCGAATGGTCTCACTTCTGCTCAAATTTTTAACCAATGAAAGTCTGAGGGAATTCTCTTGTGATTGTATTCATGACATTATTAGTAAAGGCATGGAACCTGTGGCCAAGACAGCTCTCATTGAGTCTTTCATGACGGTCCTGGATTCAGCTGGCATCTTCAAAAGCGAGGTAATGGTTGAACAAATTTTTATGATGCAAATATCAAATTTAAAAATAATATCTTTTATTTAATTTCTAAAAAATTTGAAATGGTTTCATTTAATTTTTTTTCCTCAATACCTTTAAGATGCTCTACTTTGAATACTATTCAATAGACACAACACCATGGGATTGTTTTAAAATGAATTATAATCATTATTTACACATGTCCTTCTCAGTTAGTGATTAGCAAAGTGTTGATAAATGTATAGAATGTAAACATGTACACTTGAAATCCTCCTTAGGGTGAAGACAGTGAGTTTTTATGTAAGTTGTCCAAGCTTATCAATGGCATAGGGCTTGGACTGATCTCTAGCTGGCAAAAGTAAGAGTTTAACTGATTTACTTTTGTTTGCTTTCCAATTGTTACAACATGGAATATTTTATGGAAGTTAGATTAATCCTTTACACATTTTTTTATGTTAATCATTGTTTATTTATTAAAACAGACTCTTAAAATCTTTTGAAAGTTTAAAATTTTACTCACGTACATTTTTAAAATGATCTTTAATTCTTAAAGCCCCATAAGGTTTTCAAAAATCTTCCGCCTCATTCCCGTAAGGATTTCCCGTATTGCGATCAACTTGTTATGAAATGAAAAAATTTGCGTAAAATCCATTTATATTATTATTGTCATACTGACTTCATTTTTTAGGCTGAGAATGGTTATTTTACGCATCCAAAACACTGAGTTAAATACTATATTTACCTGTAGTTTAGTATTGTTATTTTTATAATAAAATATAGGAAAATCGCTTCTTCAAAAAAAAACTTAAAAATACCAATAATCTTTGCGAATCGAGCGATAACACTAGCACGGGCAACGGCCGCCATTGCAGGAAGTCGAATACATCATTTTTCAAGTATTGAAGAGTTTTTACTTTCCATGATCTCATTTCTAACGAGAGTGTTGTCTAGGGATGCTTTACGACGCTTTGGGAATAGTGGGCAGTGATGCATTACAACGCTTTGGGGCTTTAAGAGTTAATTGCATTGTATTTGAGTACTTTCAGTTTTCTTAAATAATTTCATATTTAAAAATCATGTAAGATGTTAATTATTTGACATGTTATTTTATATATAAAAAAAATCCCTCTCCAGGCTGTCCAAAAATGGTGTCTGCAAAAACTCAGAAACTACTCTGAGAGCCCTTGAGTCCAAAGTGGCGTACATGCTTCGTTTCCTGGGAGATGAAGATGATGATGTTTCCTGTGCTGTCATTGAGTTTGCCACAGAATACATTGCCATGATGAAGAGCTTGCCCTCTATGAGTGTGGTCCAGAAGGGACACATAGAGGTAAACTGACGCTGGTGCTCTTTGTTTTAGGCTTGAGCTCTGCAAACTTGACTTAGGCTTAGCTTTAATGAGCTCAATTTTGATTTTGGGCCTCCAGTCAAATACTTGTCAATAGTTAAAGTTTTTGGTTAATTCCCCAAAGCATGCATTTAAATATTTTTATGTTGTTATAAGCTTATCCAGGTTATTTTATTATCTTTGTGTCCAGAACACTAAATAGGCTTATTGTATTTTATAGAAGACATTCCTAAACTGTTTTTTTTAAATCTATTTTTTCTGGACAGGGTCTCCTCTTTACCATTATCAAAAAACTCAAATATGATGAGTCCTATCAGTTTGATAAAGAGGTAAGCATCCTGTAGTCTAATATGTTCTATTCTCTTGTGAAAGGGTTCTACAAGTCATTACTGACCTATGACCTACCACTTCAAAAAAAAAAAAAGAAAAACATTTACTTATCCAGTAATTTCTTTAGCATCAATTGGATATAATAAAAAGACTTTATTTAATGTTTACTTTGTATTTATTTTCATGTGTTATGTGTGCTTATTTCAATAGTTTACATGTATTTATCAAACTCAGGGAGAAGAAGAAGCTGAGTTCCAAGAATACAGGAAGCAAGTTCGGGTCATCTTTAACAACATTGCCAGTTTGGTAGGACTTAACTATTGAATTTAAAAACTTTAAAAAAAACATTTTTTTATTTGAAGAATCAAGAGAATTTTACATGGATTCTACAAAAATATTAAATATTTTTAAAAAATCGGCTAAATGGGAAAATAGTCATTAAAAAAATCACATTCATTCCACAAAATTACAGATACGTAAGTTTTTGTTTACACTTGAACATTTTTTTTTTTAAAGAAAGTAACAAGACATTTTGCCGCTTTCTTGTTTTTGTAAAACAGTCATCATAAATATTTATATTTGTGTGCCTAGTGGAAAAAATTGCATGTGTTCTCTTGTATTTTATTTTGAGAACATTTGAGGCGCTTAAAACATTATCAATTTCAATAATTCACCTAATGCTTGAGGCATTTCCTTCAAGGCTATCAGTTTATAATTAACTCTTAATGTGCCATAAGGTTTTCGGAAAACTTCCGCCTCAGTACCATAAGAATTTCCCGAATTGCGATCAACCGGTTATAAAATTAAAAAAATTGCGTTAAATCCATTTTTATTATTATGGTCATACTGACGTCATCTTTTAGAATAAGAATGGTTATTTTATGTATCCGAAAGACCGTTTTGAGTTTAAAACTATTTTTACCTGTAGTTTAGTACTATTATTTTAGTAATAAAGTATAGCGAAATCGCATCTTTGAAAAAAAAAACTAAAAACTTCCAAAAAACATCGCGAATCGAGCGATAACACTAGCGAGGTAAACAGCCGCCATTGCCGGAAGTCGAAAACATCATTCATCCCTCACTGAATAGTTTTTATTTTCTGTAATTTCGTTTCTAAAGAGAGCTCTATCGAGTCGCGCATTACCGCTCTTTGGTACTAAACGGTAAACCGCGGATTACCGCGCTTTGGTACATTAAGAGTTAAGTAATAGATGGATAACATATAAACAGGGTATGAGTGAGTCTGACAGGATGTTATAAAACAGCAAAATGTTTTAGCGTAGAGCCTTCTTTAACGAACAAATAGAGCAATAAAAACTTGGCCGCGGTGAAATCCAGAGCCAAATTGACCATGAAGCTTCATCATTTTGTTTTCACTTCAGAAGATGAAAGTTATGAATTTATATGTCATGTGAAATTGAATTAGCTGGTCTTTATGTTAAATATTTTGGGTTGTTTTGGAGATCTCATTTATGTTTTTATGTGCTGTTCACATCATTGACTCTAAGATTACTGTGTTACAGGATACTCAGATGATACTAGTGCGCATTCATGAGTTGGTTTCTCAGACATTACCTCGCTGGGAATCATTAGACTTCAGAGATGTAGAAATAGCCATAACTCTATTGTACAGTCTTGGAGAAGCTATTCCGGTAAGTTGTAGATTTCATGCACACACTTGGGCATACTGAGCATCGTCAATCATCTTTTTTAATCTACACTCATGCCTAGACCCTAGTCTTGAGGTTACAAGAAATTTCCTACCAAGACAAGGGCAGGTCATATTTTTAAAGGGTGATCATAATGTTTACAATCATGTTTAAAACATATTGTATTTTATAAAATGGAGCTATATTTAAAACATCTCGAAGCCTTGCTAGTGGCACTGTTTATACATTTGTGTTTCAATTTCAGGCATCTCATGGCCAACACTTCAGTGGTAACCCAGAGAAGGCTTCTGCACTTCAGGACATGATGAGAACTGTAAGATCATATGCTTGCTTTTATGATATTAGTTAATGATAATTTAATTTACAGATATATCGCTGATTTATTTAATGCTATTATTTAATGTTATTGAAATGTTCCTGTGTTGTGTTCTCCCATTCAGCTCATCACCAGTCAAGTCAGCAGACAAGGTCACATTGCTGTACTTCTCCAGTTCTTTGAAACAGTCGTTCGCTACGACAGATTTTTTGTCTGTGAACCTCAACATATTCCAGAAGTTTTGGTACAATAATTAAGTTCTGCCATATAAATATAAGGACTTTTGAACAGTTGCTTGAATTTATATATCTTAAATTTATACATCTTAAATTTCTTTAGCTACTCTGATACATTAAGTCAGTTAGCTGTTGGCAAGCATTGCAAAACAATCTTTCTAGTTATTTATTGTAGGGAAATGAGTTAGAGCAAGTCAGTCCATCAGATGTTAGTTAGTGTGGCCAAATTAATTAGAGCAAAACTTGTGATATACTATTTATGTTTTCAATCATTTGCTTTGTTTAAGCATATGTTGAAATTTAAAAAATTCATTTGAAAGCTAATTATGATATGCCAATTACAATCTAGCTTCACACTCATTGTTTACTTTTATAACAACAAGACACATTCCATTGTTTTAGATGGCATTTCTTGATGAAAGGGGGTTACGCAATAGTTCCCCTAAAGTCAGAAGTCGAGTGGCGTATCTCTTCTTAAGATTTGTGAAAAGCACCAAGTAAGACTTTAACAAAAGTTAAAAAGTTATTTATGAGATACAATTTAAACACAGCAACTAAAATTATGGACCTCAGTCATTGCCTTTCTAGGCAATAGTCTTTTGATACCACATAAATAAGAATGTTATCAATACTTGCAAAAGGGAAATGCTGTGAGTTCCTTAATTATATCTGGCAGCAAAATATACATTACTTTTTTTTTATTCATTATAAGACTTGAAATATGTAAATTACATTTTAACTTAATTTTTGATTGTCATCAAAACCTTGACAAAGCTTAGATCTTCATCTATTATTGAGTTTTTTCCATCTGGTGATAGGTGTGTAGCTGGCCCAGGCTAAGTGCTACTAATATTTCTTGTGTTTCCCTAAATCGTAGTCTCTCCTGCCCCAGGACCCACATGACCCCTTACCTTGAAGATGTCCTCAAGCAGATGCAGGACCTTCTCAGCGTCAACAGCCCTGACAACGGCCTCGGCCATTCTTTGTCAGACAGTGACCAGCTTTTCATCTACGAGACGGCCAGCACTCTTGTAGTGTCTAGCTCTGTGGACCCAGAGGTAAGATGTCATAACAGCACATTTCAAATATGTTGTGATATTTATTATGTATTTAATAATGGTACCAAAATTACCAAATGTTGACTTCTTCTCCTTATTATTCTTATTTCATAGACATTGCATCTTTACATGAAAAAATTGAAATTATATTTATTAAAATTCTGTGATAGATTTTATAGCTGCCCTTGGATTGCCAAAAATTTTAAAATAAAATACTTTTTTTTATTAAGTCCACTTTTTCAGTTAAAATGTGATAATTGCTTTCATGAGTTTATTATTGCTTTGGCCCTTAGAAAAAGCAAGTACTGATGAAACAGCTGTTGATGCCCATAGCCACCAAGTTCAATGTGATGCTGGCAAAACTGACAGAGGAACAGGATGAGAAGAGGCAACAGGCTTATGCTGACTGCATTCACAATGCCATTGCTCTGGCAAGGTAAGTAGTAGTTTACCTAAAACTATATTCATCAGTTTACCTTTAAACTCCTTGTGGAACTTAGGTCCTCAGTCCAGCTGAGCCTTCCACTGTGCTCTGTATTCTCACATCTTTTCAAACACATGACCTCTTCGTGTTTTCTTTTGTTTTCCTCTTGCCGTTTGCCCTGTGGGTTCCATTCTAGTGCTTGTCTTTGTCTTGCTTTATTGTTTCTTTCTTGAGGGTGTGTCCTTTCCATCTTCATTTATTTTAAAAAATATTTTTTCCCCATGTTGACACATCTTCTATAGCTTGGTGTTTTCAATCTCATACCATTTTATTTTAATATGTTTCTCAGACATTTGTTGATAAAGGTCTGCATTCTTTTGGGATTATTTATTTTGTTCCCCATGTTTCTGATCCATACAATTTTCACGTTTGAATTTAAACATTTTAAACATTCTTATTTAATTCTTGATAGAAATGTAGGATGATTTCCGAACTGGATTTAGGTGTGAAAATGCCTGCCTGTCATCCTTGATTTATTCAGTGTGTATCGATGTCTTCATGTTTTCCTCCAGACTTATTGACCTTAGTGTATGAAGTTATCTACTTGTTCTATATATTGATGTTATCTGCAAAGTCCAAGTATTCATGCTAGTGTCCTCCTCCTGGAGGCCTCTTTTTGTGGCCCAATCTTGCACTAAAAGGTGAAAGAATCCACCCTGCTTTACTCCAGCTCTGATATTAAGTTCATCTGAAAGGCTGCTTTTATATTCAGCTTTGGCAGATAATTTGTCATCAATTCTTTTCTTTGAAATTCCAAAGTCGCTCATGACTGCCATGTCAACCTTTTCAAAGACTACAAATGTGATGCCGTTCTACACATTGCTCTATGAGTGCTGCTATCTGGTCAGCAGATGATTGTCTTCTTCTGGACCTGGCCTGTTCTACCCTTTAGTGTTCATCACACACTTCATTAATTCTGTTAGTTAGGATTCTGCTGAAAATCTTACTTGTACAGTGCAATGAGAATCCATTCTTTGGTATTTTTAAAATTAATTTATCCTTGTCCATTCTGTAGTTTGACCAAATTTTTAAAAGAATATTTAGGGACGTTAGGTAAATATTTCAATTCCTCCATGATTTAAGACATCTGCGGGTTTGTCGCCTGTACCTTTTGCTTTTCCAATTTTCGATTGTTTAAAGTCCTTCTGTGTTTCATCTTTGGTGAACTTCATATTTATATCTAGTGTTCTTCCTGAGTTTAGAACTGATAGGTCTGTTAAAAGTGTTTCTTGAAAATATCTTCTCCACCTCTGAAGTTGGTCATCTATGGAAGCAGGTAGTTGACCTTGTTTGGCCTGTACTGGTACATTGTAACTTGATTTTTTTTTGTTGCCAATCAGGGATGTAGTGTTTTTAAATAACTGCTTAATCCCTCCATTATCTGCTGTCTCTAGAGACTGTGTGCTAGATTGTTATAATGTGAACGCTTGTCATTTCTGAGGATTTTTTATTTTTTGTTTTTGTTTACTGTTTGGAGATATTCTTGTTTAATTTTTTTTTTTTTTACTGTTTGCACTTTTTTTTCTTTCTTTGATTTTATGCCATGTCTCATCGCTAATTCAGAATTTTTGTTTTATTTTTTGGAGGGAAATTCATGGTGATCACTTTTTACCTTTCATTGTTATGACCAGAATGTAAAAGTTTTACATAGAATTATCTATCTTTATTTGCTTTTCTTTTTAAAAAGTATGAAATCGGGTGCATTGATTTATAGAAACGATATTTTTACCGACAAAAATATTAAATTTGTTCTATTCATTTCAGCCGAGCCAGCAAAGGATTTTCAGGCCAACAAACTATGAAACAGTGTGGTTGTGTGTCGGCGTTCACTGAACTGTTGTCCATTTTCCTTGCTGCCCTTGAAGTGACTAATCAGAGGGCATCTCTTCAGCAGGGAGTCAGGCAATATCTGCATAGAATGGTATGGAGAGATGTAGGGGAGGGAAACTTAAGTAATGAAACAGATAACATTGATTGTCACGGTTAGATGTTATGGTGTGAGAATGACTGAGCGAAAACGTAGCGTGAATGATCAACAAAGCGTGAACACCCGTGGAATTGAATACTCGCTCACCGGGTGTTCACATGGGAGTGTGTAGAGATGTCAGGTGAGAGGGGCAATGTGGAGAGTGTGTGATATAAGCAGGCAGAGGGACGAGTAAGGACAGAGAACATTTTTTTTTAGCGTGGACCAGGACGGTCATGTTTTTGTCGATATGTTGAGAGAGAGACAAACACAGTGAACGTATTCTTTGATAGCTGCTACACTATATTGCTATGGATATACATATGTCTATATATGGTGTAAATAAACGTCATTTACTCTGTTGAGTTCAAGTCTCGTGACTGCTTTTTTACAACTGTACTGTACGCCTGATGTTATATCTGTGGTCAAAAGGGTGGACCTAAAAATCCCCCTAGAAAGCGAGTCCGCCACAGTGGGGGCCCCGTCAAACTTGTTGAGCTGATTGTAGCCACATCTTCGTGGCTTGAGACCAACGCTGCAGACAACTTCTTTGTAACAACCCTGCCAGCCACATCCTCGTGGCCAGAGACGACCACTGCCAGTCAGACATCGAGAACCAGACAACCAGAACCAGACTACGAGAACCAAACGAGAACCAGACAACCAGAACCAGACAACGAGAACCGTTTAATTGAGCTACTTGCGTCGTTTATCTATAACATGTTTTATATATGAATTACTTGTTAACTTTTAGCTATGTGTTTTCTCTTATGAATCTGATTGCTATAATTCATAAATTCTGTTATTAGACTATAGAGAAACGACTGGTCTATAGCATGCAACATCCACTATGTGAACATGTAATAATTTGATGAGAACAATAACTTTAAGGGCTAAATGTTATATCTGTGGTCAAAAGGGTGGACCTAAAAATCCCCCTAGACAGCGAGTCCGCCACATTGATGGTCATAATTTTGAAAAATGTTGAAGGTCATAAATTTGCAAGAATTGATGTGCAAAAATAAACTTAAAATATAGGCTAATATTTTAGGTACACGACATTTACATAGTAAATAATATGATAATTTCTGTTGTTTGGTTTTACTTCTCTGTAAACAGTAATTTTAAATTTTTCAACACTGAATCTCCTATTTTATTAAATTTTATTTTAAAACTACGTAATAAAGGTGGCTGTAAAATAATTGAACTATTTTAACACAGTGACATGCATGTTTCATAATTTTATATATATATAAATATTTATTTTCAAAGAAAAAATAAGTCTGTGATTCTAGCTTTGTTTGTTATTCCTAAAATAACACTTTTTTTAATCCAGGTTGTGTGCTTAGAGGAAGAAATTATGCCATTCCTCCCAGAGGCCATGGAGCGCTTGTTGAAGCAACCAGATGCCAGGGAACTGTATGACTTTTTGCCCCTAGTCAACCAGATTATTATGAAATTTAAGGTTGGTAATTAACTAACAAGTAAATAACATTGAGAATGGAGCATTAAATAAGTGTGAACTTCTGTCTGATAAAATTTGAAGTTTTAGTGTTGTGAAGATACTCTTTGTGAGTTGTTTATCTTACTTAAAAAATGCACATGTAAAGTGGGTGGACACCAAAATGTGAGGCAATGATGTTTTGTGTGAGTGAGGGGTTAGCAGGTAAAGGTGAAAATGAAGTTTAGAGGCTGGCTTAAGAATAGGGACAGTATGTTATTATTGTCTGCCATTTTGATCATGTCTCTTGACTGGTATACAGATAATTCTTTGTCTGATTTTATTATCTGGTCTAAATAAGGTGTTAGACTTTAACTATAATATATGTTGTTCATTGCAACTTGTAGTTATTTTAATGTAAATGAAGTGTTAGGATAGTGTTACGAGTAGTAAGTTAGTAACATTTTAGGACCTGTCCAAATATGTTCCTCTATCTATAAAAAAACTCCAATTTCACATAACTTAGTGTCTGTAGGCTGTTTATGTAGTGTGTTTGACATATTTATATCAATTCTCATATCTTATACCTATTCTTAACCACTTTACTGTTCAAACGGCACATGACTGAACAAAGAAGATGATGATTTATTTCTGATCTTTAAATCTGTAAAATCCCTCTATGCAAAGGATAACTGTTAAAATTTCTGCTAACTGACCCAACAATAATATTATTACCCAATGCTGATGAAGTTAATTATTTTTCCCCTATATTATGTTTTGGATGACAGGCCAACATATCTCCATTCCTGACACAAGTTTTCATGCCACTTGTCATGACGATATACCAGGTCCTGAGTGCTCCATCTGACCACAATGACCATTGCTCTGCTGAGGAGAAGAAGCTTTTACAGCGGGGCTATTTCTTGTTTTTGTCCACTATTGTATGCAACTGCTTGGATGTCCTAAAAGCTCAAAGTGAGGGGCATTGTGCTTCTTGTTTTTATGATTTTTTAAAGTTCCAAAGCAATTTATGGTAATTTATGTATCAAATAAATTGAGAAAATCTTTCCCAGTCCTTCCAAACTATAAAACAGAAAAGTAAATAATTATTTCCATTTAAAGTTACTTTTTAGGTGATAAAATAGATATCCATAACTGTCTATACTTAATTAAAGCCATCATTATTAAGGACATATTCATTTAAATATTAAAGATTTTGAGTTTAATACCAGCTGACCCACTTCAGTGTACTTGAATATCTTATATTCATTTACAATATTATTCTTCAGGCATGGAGAACTTGAACCAAGTGCTGATGTCTCTTATTCAGGGTGCTGTGGAGTTACCAGATCCGCAGGTACTGCAAGGCTATCAATTTTTCCCTTTAAAGGAAGATATAATTTACATTTTGTTAAGTCCTGTCAGGCTAACCCTGACCCTGTTTACGTCTTTTTTCATTTACTTTTTATAAGCCTGATTGCAGTCTCACCCCTCATTTTGTTCATTATAATTTACATTGTTTAGTCTAAGTTATTCAAACTTAGTAAAATATCAGACATACATCTCTTATGTCTAACATATTTGAATCTAAGACCAATTTGAAAGTGTAGGCTTTTAACAGTTTACTCTTATAATAATAATAGTTCAGACTCACATTTTTAATGATTTCTACTTTTATGTGACAGAGTCAAAAGTGTTGCTTCTCTACGTTAAAGAAGCTGATAGAGGTTTGGGGTAAGTCAATTTTTCTAAATATTTTACTTACAAGTCAATAGTTCATTATTTAATCATGAAGTTTTATCTTCATTTTATTTTAATGTATCAGCTCACAAGGAAATTATTATTGGTATATAGCAATAAATGACTATTTATGTCAAACACTAGTCAGGATTTGAATATTTCACAGTTGATTACTACTACCTGCACCTCCACTTATTCTCTACAAAAGTTAAACATAGAACAATGGCAACCATATTGTGTATTCAAATTTTTGTAATGCATGTTGTTTTTAAAAAAAAATTAGGTTGCAAAGATGGCTTGCCAGGGTTTCCAGCATTTATTTATAAAGAGATTGTGCCAGCCTGTTTCATGGCCCCTATGAAACCAACTTTTGATTTGGCAGATGGTCAGACAACATTGGTATGGGGAAGAAATATAAATAAATGAGGTTTTGTTGACGATTAATTTAAACTTAAATATTATTTCAAACTTGCCACATAATTTTAAATTTTATGGCGGTTATTAAGTTATGCAGGTAATTTGTATATTCAGTTTCCCTGTATGTGTATGGATTATTTTATTCTTGACCAGGTGCTTGGGGAATGTGCTGCCTGCATGCAGGAGGTGCTCCAACAACGGGTAATAATAAACTCTTAAACAGTTTAAATACTAACATTTTGTTTTTGTTCTTTGATGTGTTAAAATGATTAATAGATATTGTCTATCTTTATACTATAAGTGCAGCTGCATTAAACCTTGGTGGATTTTAACTTTGTTTTTTATCAGTTATATAATTGAAAGTTTTTGTTAATATCCTAACCCATGTTTTTATTTTATAATACTTGGACATGCCAACAAACGACATAGAAACATAAAAAAATATCTAGCATCGACATTAAATGTGATAGAGTTAAAGGAAATTTAAATTTTATATGGTTTATTTATTGCTTATTAAAAAGTGTATATTTTCTACCACAGGGACAAGAATTTTTAGATTTCTTAAAAGGTGAATTCTTCCCGTCCAGGGGAATTAACCAAGAAAGTGGCCAGGTAAGAATATATTTACTTTTTAAAAAATTAGTCAGATTATTTATATAATTAATAATAATAATAAATATTCTATAAAGTCCATTGGAATAGAGGCTATTTAGAAACCTCACCAAACCAATAGCCGCTATTGCTATGTTGCCATTCAGGTTTGAAAAGAGATAAATGATTAAGATGTGTAGGCAGATTTAGATAAAAAAGGTTGCTATACTATTGTATTTATAATTTTTCTAATTTTCTAGTGCTACATCACAAACTTACAGACGGACTTGAAGTCTTTCAGATCTTGGTTGAAGGTAACACAAACACATGTTCAGTTTTCTTAGTTTTGAAATTAAAAATGTCTTGATAAATTTTACAACTTTAATTCTTATGTTTAATTAAATACTTAAGATGAAAATGTTGTGGATATTGAAGCGTATCAAACATTATGTATTGTTCAAGTGTCCATAGTGTGAACATTTTGAGTATGGGAAAAACCATCTATGTGACCTTCATTACATGAGATTTGTGTTAATGTATTTGTCTCATCTAAATTATTATAAAAATATATATATTTTTTCATCGCAGCAAATTGATGTATTTCAATGTTTTTTTCTTTCCTCAGAAATTCTTTTTACAGGCTAAATCATGACCCAGGGCAGTTTTAGACACAGAAGCATTTTAATATCCAATATTAGGCATTTTTCTTGTCAAGTTGTAGATATGCATTACATAAATTATGTCCTCATTTAATGACTGCCATCTCTGAATACATTACATCATCATTCAAATTGAAACATTTTCATCTATGTATCACCCATTACATCATTCAAACCTCTCATTCAGTGAGACCACTCCTTTGCAAGTGCATATATTTATGAAATATAAATGACGTAATCAAATGTGTGTTGATGATGTGACTTAATTTTCTTAGGGTTTGAGCTCAAATTTTCTTGGCTTAGTAAGTTAAGCCTGTCTCCATTTAAACACATTTATTTTTTTAAAAATGGTTTGTCTATTCACTTTAAAATAGTGTTATATACAAAGAAAGTTAACATAAATGATGTGTGTTTACGGTTTGCTATTATTTTTATCATGAAATTTTGTAATATTAGACTTAGACCCTGGCATCCAATTTAAGTATGTCTTTATAAGATGACTCTGTGTGTTGGTTCCAAATAATTTATCTATAAAGTAAGCTTTGAGCTGATATCTATTGAGCAGGGACAAAGATTATATTTAAACCAACACCATACAAGTGCTTGTACAGTGCACTTTATCTTCTCACTTTATTTTATGTAAAGTAATTACATAGCAGTGGGTGTCAACATAATAGTCTTAAAATATTTGTTATCAGTACAACAAAAGAGAAACTGATGACTTATTCACAACTCTTACAAATCATGGTTATATATTGTTTTAACAGGAATATATTACATTTCTATTTTGGCAGTTATTTTTTAAATATATGTTTTTATTTAAGGGTAGGACTTGGAAGAAATTCACTAATGAATTTTAGAATTAAATGGTTTATATTTGCTGAGACCTCATTACCACTAACTTCACATCAATTATGTTAGTAGGATTTTTATTATAAGGCTGTACACTGATAAAATGTATTTTACATGTGATTACTGTGAGAGAAATGTCTCAAAGACGGGGATGTTATCTGGGCTGACAGTTTTCCCTTTAGTTTCTTTGATTATTATAGATTTATTCATTATTGTCTTCTCATTTCCTAACTTGATCTTAGCCAACATCCTGTCCTTGTATTTTGGATCCTCCTCTGGCATTAAAACTTTTGCTCCGCTCAATACCCACTAGTCATTTGAATATACAAACATTCAATAGGTTTATGTACATAATTTTCATCTTACTTTCTTGATGGCCACACCAAAAGGTAACTAGAGTTGTGTCGCTCCTGGAATATATAACAAAGCTACTCAGAATTTATTCTTTGAAATTCTATTCCTGTTTGAATATTGTTCAAAGATGTATTTAAATCATGTGCATTGCGTAAACTGTCACTGTAAAGCCATAATACTGAAACACAAGACATGAATGGTATCTTGTGCCTAGTGACTGATCACAAGTCAGTTGTAACACTGATCTTCACACACCTGATCAGGTCATTGAATTATAAAAATATTGGTTATTGAAGATCTGACGGCTGTTGTTGTTACAAGATGCTACCTTTAGTTTAAAGGGGTTAATGTAATGTCAGAGAAAATGTTATTTAATGTCCCAGTGAACAGATGCATCAATATTATTAATAGCTGTTTTCTTGTTATGAAAACTATATTAAGTGACTGTAAAGGCAATGCCTGGATGGCCTGCCCTTGTGTTGTGATGAGATTTATTTGTTAAAAACCGGCATCAATGTTGAAATAAAACCACATCTCGTCAAAACCCTCCCGACGTAGGCATTTTTCTTTGATTCATTCTCATTTTTCTGGTAATTATTTTTAAGTCTTCACTCTGTAGACCTTACTCAAGGAAGCCTATGGTATTGGTAGGGTCTTTTAATGCCTGGTTTTATTGTGTAACCATCTCTTTTTATTGTTTTAGTTTATAGAAACACTATACAACGTTTTGTTGAAAATGCTTTATCCTGCTTTACTTTTAATTATTATTATTTTTTGTTTAAATTCATTGTGTGTGAAATATGCAGAGTATTTTAAGTGTGAATGAAATTACGATTGTAGAGTAATTATTTAACTATAAGTGCATAACAAAATTAATATAAAATTACTTAATTTAAAAAATCATTGCAATATATTTCATAACATGTCTAACCAATTCTATTTTTTTAAAACAAGCTGTAGCCTGAAAAATAATGTGGAGGAATATTGAGAAAAAAAAAGGGGGGGGGGGGG
>MUZC01004564.1:53505-71292 GCA_002072015.1 Radix auricularia | reverse complement strand
CCCCCCCCCCCCAGCACTTTTTCAAAAAAGCTTAAATATTTCACGTCTCTGACCTATAAATTAACAAATATTTAAAATTGTTCTTCCCACTCTAAAACAGCATATTTATATTTATAGTGAAGCTATGTCCAATAAGCTGTATAAAATGTTACATGTACTACATGACAGGATTGTTGTTAGTATCTCATCAAATGGAAGATACATTTTAATTTGCAAGCTATGAACTCATCATACTTTTATTTTACTGTACGCCAAAAAAGCTACTTTGACTTTTTATAAAATGTTATCCCAGTAAAAATGAGCATTTAGTTATAAAGAATGTTTCAGTTGTTTTCCTAACAAATAGGTCTTTGTAATACTTTTAATAAACACTTCTTAAATTTTAGTCTATGGTTCCCAAAAGAAATGGGAAGCAGCTTTTAATTTAAAAATCTTATGTTTTTATTTAAATAATTTTGTTAAATTTTTTTAGTGTGTCTGGAAAATTGATTTACCATTTAATTTTTTTTTTTGAAGTTGTAAATAATTTTTGACAGAAGTGATTCACTGGGCTGCTGATAAATTAAAGCAGTAAAATAAAAATGTGTATGAAAGATTGACCCATGCATAAATAAAGAAATGTCACCAATTGTACAAAGCTTTTACTTTTCTTTTTTTCAATTTATTTGAAACATTTTGTAACAACTGAAGTCAAAGTTTTATACAGTTTATAAAAATATTCTTAAGATTAAATGATACAAAATAGTTGAAATTGTGCTGTTTGAACAACACAACCTATTAGAAACATACATTGAGAAGAAATGCTTGATGGAACAAAAGTTATTAACATTAAACATTATGTCTTGATTGGAGAGACATCTCATTTACATTAAAAGCTAATTTGCTCATATTTATAATTAAAAAAAAAAATTCTCTGAGGTTGTTGGAGAGACTTATTAGTTTCAATTTAGCCATTTAAGTGTGACTTCCTTCATTTACCAATAGCTAGTGAACACAACCCCTTTTCAGACGACTCACCCTCCAAAATCAGAGAGCTTTATAGTATGCTGAATAGAATAATAAAATACAGTGGAAGCATTGAATGCATTATCATATTCTATATTGATTTGTATTGGAAAATATGTTTGGTTTATTAAGTGTTTAGCTTAACGAGTAAGATTCTGGAAATGAATTATGCTCGATATGAGAGGTCCAGATACAACAGTTAAAAGATTCCCAGGTTTACATTTTAAAATGTACTTTAGATCAATGACATGTAGCTGTCACTAAATTAATTCCCAAGCTGAGCCAGATTCTAATCTGATTATGTTCAGAGATTTTATTGAACTCACAGCATCCTGTCACTCTCACCCAGCTTACAACCTATACCACAAATCTCAGGACTCCTTTTCCACATCATAAAGATAGAAACGTTTAATGAACCAATGGTTACAATGATAAACATATTATTTTGTACATAATAGCATGAGAAATTCATCAATAATTTTTAACAAATGCTCTGAAATTATCAAACACCAGTCAAGATCACGCATGCCGTGGGACACTCATCCTCCTAGAAATACATTCCCATCATACAACACTCGAGGAGCACTTTTTACTCCTAACATCCCACATACTAACCCCCCACCCCTATAAAAACAACAAAACTTTAGCTAACCCCTAAGATGTCACATATAACCCCCCACCCCCATAAAAAAAATACAAAACCTTAGCTAACCCCTAACATGTCTCTTGCTTCAGTTTCTTCCTCCTGTAAACTCTCAGATGCATACCTCTGTATCAACTCCAGTTTTTTTCTATGTAGCAATGCTTGCTCAATCTGGGTAAATTTAAAAAAAATTGTCTAAGTAACAGATCATCAAAAATTAAAAATTTTATGTCTGAAATTCACTGATGGAATGATTTACAGTGGATAAAACCTTCCCTTGAAAACCACAAAAATTGTCTAAAATTTACAAAATATTTTGCATACGGCTAGATATTGCAGGAGGAGACTCCTCATTTACTATGGCTAAGTAATACAAAATAGAATTTTGAATTCAGTATGGGAAAACATGTCCTTATATGCAGGGCCATCAAATGGGCCCTTTCATGCAGCTGCAGAGACCAAGAGTATTTTAAAGAGTTGTGATGTGGAAATATTTAAATATCTATTTAGAATGAAAGTGGCAGTTGCGTGACTAAAACGTTTTGAAATTTTTAAGTTAATAAAGAAAAAAAAGACTCAGCATATTATATTACATTTGTTTCAACATACTTGAATGTACTTACTTCTTTTTGAGATGGGACAGGCACATGAGCAATAAAATGTTGTTTCTCCAGTTCATTGATGGTGACATCCATACTTGTCTCATCCTGACTGCTCCCCTCATTCACATCACCATCAGTGTCAACCTCAGCCAACTTGGGAATTTGATACAAATAATTGAAATATTTAGATTGTCAAGAAACCCATAATTGTTAGGAGTTTGTAAGGCCAGTCTCCGATCAACATAAATGTACAATACAATTTTTAGAAACTGAAAAATCTTAAAATTGAATACAAATGTTCTATGTTAGGAATGAGTTTTTTAAAAAAGTTATATTAACATAGGCATTTAGAAAGAATTTCTTACAATAGCTATTTTCACTAAGCAAATTGGCTAAAAATTCTCAAATTAATAAAAAAAATTCTCCCATTTCTTTGTTATTTTGAGAAAAATCTTACATTTCAATACAAATCATTACCTCCATCTCATTTCAATACAAATCATTACCTCATCTCATTTCAATACAAATAATTACCTCATCTCATTTCAATACAAATCATTACCTCCATCTCATTTCAATACAAATCATTACCTCCATCTCATTTCAATACAAATCATTACCTCATCTCATTTCAATACAAATCATTACCTCCATCTCATTTCAATACAAATCATTACCTCATCTCATTTCAATACAAATCATTACCTCATCTTTAGAAAATAGCTCCTCCTCTTTTCCACAAGCTTCTTCCTCCGTCATTTGGCCGGTTTTAACTCGGTTTTGCTTTTCTTTCCATTCTCGAACTTTAGCCTTTATTGCTGCACAGAATAAAAATAAGACATAAACCTAAACTGTAGTGATGGTCCAATAAGAGAGTGCTTCAACTAAGGATTGACATGGTTTGCAATACTCTACCATGTTTTACTGCCTCTATCTAACTTCAACCGTAATCATGGTCTAATATAACTGTACATTAACTAAGGATTGCCCTACCTTGTTTTTCTGCCTCAATCTCCAGAGGTACAATGATGCCATCATCTTCATCTCGGTAACCATAATAATCAGCATCAATGTCTTTCATCAACTCTGCTCTTGTTTTACGGGGCGGGGGAGGTGCTGAAATCATCCACAATGTAAATAAAATAATATTTATTAATTGTTTCAATCAAGAGAATGTATCAGTATCAGGCAGATTGAATTCCCCACCTTCCACTCTCTGGCATTAGTTATTATCTACAATTTTCTTACAGTTACAGATATGGGAAAACAAAATTTGTGTGCACTTTTACATCAAGTTTTTATTATTTCACATTTAAATAATAATGTTCACCACCAAAGTTCCCTTTAAGCTGTGCAGCAAATTTTAATAAGGATAACATTATATCTGTGTCTGTTTAAAATTATTGACGAAAAATGGATATTGTGCAACTTTGAACATGAGTTAGTTATTTTTCACACTGGCCATAGAGGACACATTGTTTACTACACTTAAAATGTTTCCTTTTTACTTAAATTGTTTACTACACATAAAATGTTTCCTTTTTACTTACGTTCCTGTTCAAATAATTCTCTGACACCAGGTAAATCTTTCGCAGCACCAAAGTATCTTAAGGAAAAATAACAAAATTTTAATACAAAAATATTTTTACATACATTTTTATAACTGTTATCTTACAAAACATAGAACGAAATTTAGTGTCAAAGTTACTTAAGTTTATAAAAAAATTATGCAGTTATTTTTCACCTACTTGTAGCCTTTGTTTCCAGGAACTTCTTTGCCATCACTATCTAACATTTTTGGTCCAGTTTTCTAATATTTTATGAGAGAAAAAAAAAGATGAAAAGTTCATTCTTTTCATTAAATAAAATGAATTTGTAACTAGTAAACTTTGAGTATGCTATGAAAAAAAAAACTCACAAAGGATTCCTCGGATCGGAAACACTTTTGAAATTACTTAAAAATGTACTCATCCTGTATTTTGGTCATGTAATAATTTAAAATCCATTTTTCTAATTCATACCCTGTAATCTGGTCCACCAAGCTCTTGGATTCTGTCCTCCCAATGTCCCTTTTCTCTCAACAACTTGTTAATCTCATCATTCAAATCCCGCAACTTGAATTCTCCCAAGCCAGCTAAAGTTAAGAATCGTTAAAAAAAGGAAGCAATTAAAAATTAATCAATTTATTCATTCAAGACTTTTATAAAAAAAAAAGTATATACTTTCATTCATTAACTCTTATTGTGTTAAAGCTTGATAATGCGCACTTTACCGTTATTACCAAAGCCCTGTAAAGTGTGCCTCGATAGAACTCTCTTTGGAAACAAAATTACAGAAAATAAAAACTCTTCAGTGCATGAAAAAAGATGTATTCAATTTCCGGCAATGGCGGCCGTTTCCATTGTTAGTGTTATAGCTCAATTCGCAAAGTATTTTGGTAGTTTTTACTGTTTTTTTTTAAAATGTGATTTTGCTATACTTCATTATTAAAATAATAGTGCCACACAAGGTAAACATAGTTTTAAACTCTTTTGGATACATAAAATAACCATTCTTATCCTAAAAGATGAAGTTAGTATGACAATAATAATATAAATGGATTTTACGCAACTTTTTAAAATCACAATTCGGGAAATTCTTACTGGACTGAGGCGTAATTTTGTATATGTAAACCTTATTGCACATTAAGAGTTTTTTAAAAAAAGGCTCACTTACCATTTTGAATTTGTGCAACTTTTCGAGATATTTCTCCAATGATCTGACGTCGCCATTTTTCAGCTTCTTGAAGGTTATCGCAATCTGACGCAAGGTATGGCCGTCTATCCTAATGAGGCATAAGAGAGCAAAGATGGTATTCATATTTTTTTAATGATGGGATGGGTCTTATAAAAACTGACATATTTACTTACTTTTATAATAATAAAAAAAAAATTCTCAATGTAATTATAATTTTCAGTACTATTTGGCAAATTATTATCTTGACACTTTTTTATAGAGAAAATTATGTATCACTGATTTCTATAATGTAATATGCTTACTTTTTCTTTTATTCCTCCAACTTGAGAAGCTCTCCACCTGGCCAGAGTTGTCCTGAATTAAGAAAAAGTTAACATCATAATTAGAATTGTGAGTCTCAAAGTTGAGATCATAATTAGAATTGTGAGCCTCAAAATTGAGATCATAATTAGAATTGTGAGTCTCAAAGCAAACATCAAAAATAGAATTATGAATCTCATTTTAAGAAACATTTTTATCACTGTGCTGTTGGTACTGTTCCAAATAACTTAAATTAAAATGTTTAAGATACAATCAAATTTATTTAAAAAAATATATTTTCCAAACTGTCAACTAGAAAAACAAACAATTGCGTTTAAACTTACATTGCTTTTTCACTGTTACGAGCCTGTAATAAAGACAATTTTATTAATGAGTTTCTTATAATATAATATTAATTTTAAACAATATAATAATTTGTAATTCTGAAATTTAAAAAAATTGAAAACAGTCAAGCATTAGGCTAAAAATACTTCTTAAAATGGGTAATTAAATTAATGTAAATCCTGGATATAATATGATACAATTTTTTTTTAATTTTCACCATTGCTGTTTTAAATTTTAAGGTCTGTAAAAACTAACTGATTTTACCCTTCAACATATCTTATAAGTTTATAATCATATAATCAATTAAGGTTGTTAACGATTAACCGATCCTCAGATCAGTAACGGTCCCCTTTACGGCAGAATACCAGAGCCAATATGCAAGCGACCGTGATATCAAAGCATATTTTTAATGTTCCGGTATATAAATAATATAAAAATACACATCAACACTCTTAGTGGAGTTTGGCTAGTGAACGATTTTTTAAAAATTCGCTTAGTTGAAGAAGCATAGTACGAGCACTAACATAAACACACAGCAGGTCCATGATGTCAAGAAGTGTATAACAGTCAAGGCTGCGAGTGTTACTATTTATATTACAAGAGGAAAGATACGCCTAACAGTACTACTAACAGAGAGTTTACCGGTCCTCAAATTTGATTTCGATTTTATATTGACAGTTTTCAAAAACATCTGACTTATAAAAATTTTTCATGTGCGTTGGAAAAGAAGCACAGCGCATCAGAGCTGAACACATGTTCTTTGAAGTCACCATCTGACTACGCAAGGTGACAATTGATACTGTACACAGTACACACTCTCTATGTTGGTTCTCAAAAAATTTAGGAAAAATACGGACCAGACAGTAAAACTGTCTTTATTTTAAGGGTTAACCAGTCCTCACAAACAAACTGACAACATGTCGCTTTAATAATTTTAATACCAAAAAATTAAGTATTAATCATTGCAATTTACTTCTTTGTTGAAACGATTTTTTAAAAAAAAGTAATTTTTAATATTTTTAATTTATTTAAATTTGCTGTTTTGACGGTAGCACGGCGGAGGTGAACACTAGCGTTGGCACATAATAGGCGCTTGGATGCCAAATCAGACAATGTGGAGGGAAAAGTTGATGCTTTCTCTTGACTTTTTGGTTCACTAAACACAGTGAAAATTGGGACAATTTATTAAGTTACGGTTAACCAGTCCTCAAAAAAGAACGGTCTTAACAATCTTAATAATATTAATAATTTATTCAGTTTCTATTAAAATATATGAATGTAACAAATGCCAATCGGGGGGACGGGACTATATTTAATTTAGTTTAGCCTATTTCCATGACCATATCAACGTATTATTAATTTATCATGCAAAAGGAAGACATCATCTTGTTCTGAAACTGGTATAAACTGTTACTCTCTGAGGGGTTGGCTTCAAATTTTACCTATTTATCATGGATGGAACAGGTGGGGGAGATAATTTAATAATTAAAATTAAATACAGAACAAAATAATTACTACATTTTATTATACATCTCTTATTCTTATCAAAACCCTATCAATGAATGAAGTGTTGACCAACTATAACTAGGTTGATCATTCCTTCTTTCTACGCTGATGATAATAAAGAATAAAAATGTGTGGCAGATGAGGGAGAGAGTAAGAGGGCTAAGAGTAAGAGGCTGTCTTAGATCGAATATTATTATTATTTTGCAACAACATGGTCACAACCTACTTCTATTACTATTATCTATGGCAGTCTACGCTCAATCAACTAGCCTAACAATGATTAACAATACTAACAGTATTATTATTATTATTAGTAATACTGAAAAAACTGACTACTACTAACAATTAATACTTTACAAAACTAACTAATATTAACACATTATCATTAACTTAAACTGTACTGTACATACTAATTTTAAACATAGTAACAGTAATTAAGTATAATTAAAAAATTAAAATAGTTTAATAGTACCTAATAGTAATAGTAATAGTAACATAAAAATTGAAATAGAGTTAGTGAACTATTACTATTACTATTACTATTAGTATTAGTATTAGAGTTAGAGTCATAGTACTATCATAGTACTCATACTCATAGTCTAATAATCAAGTCAAGTCAAACTTAAATGAGTTTGTTGAGATTATAAACATTTAGCACAGGTAACATAAAAGCACTTACCATTTTAAATACAATATCTCGGAAATTATATTGTGTAAAAAAAAAAAAGAAACAGCAACAGCTATCGATGATACGATTTTCTATAAATCGAAAGTGGCAGCATCCGTGTTCAAAGCAATTTTGTTTCCTCTTGAATTCCGCTTCCTGTTTCATTTTTATAAATAGAATTAAAAACTACAATTTGTTCACGGTTCAAACCTTTTACAATCAGAATGCTTATCAAGCAGAGGCGTCACTAGGGTTGGTGCCACCCGGGGCGGTAGCTCACGGTGTCACCCGGGGCGGTAGCTCATGGTGTCACCCTCTCACGACCTAACCCTTAGAACTCCTCCGAGTTTTCCAGTGCCAAATAACGGGAATATATATAATTTTACAGTCTGGTGTCACCCCCCTGATGGTGTCACCCGGGGTGGCCCGCCCCCACCACACCCCCCTTAAGACGCCACTGGTGTTGGTTGGCCCTGAGCATGTTAAGAGCCATTTAATAAACGTAAGTGAAGTCTCCCAGTAATCAAAAATTTAAAAAAAAAAAAAAAAGCAAATAGCAGTTTTATGTTAAAGAAACAATCAGAAACATTAGTAATAGATCTATATATAATTTTTGTTTAAAATTTATGTAAATACATTTTTTTCAGCAATGTGACAGTTTACGGTGATAACTATTTGGGCCCTAGTAACAAAAATGTTACCCCCTTGTTTACTCGTAACTTGATCCATGGACGATGGCCCCTTGTTGACAGGAGGTGACGGGGCAAACAGAAGAAGGTTTTCATGGTGAAATGTATCACACAAATAATTAAATTAATTAAATTTATGACAAAATGGCCAAAATTTAAAGGAAAATGAAAAATACCTAGTTGTTACTGCGGACAATATATGTAGTCCTGAGAATTCGGCATCCTTCCGTCTCGCGAGACGATGGTGCATCACTGTTGGGTTGGGTTGCATTTTCTCGAGTGGCTGTGCAGTCCTATCCTTGAGTGACAGTCTTTGCCACAGTTTTTACACACGAGTTCTGTGCTTCCAAATGTTTTGGCCTTTCTCCTAGCTAGTCCTGAGAATAATGGCAAATAAAATTAATGCTATCTTATATTTTAAAATGGGCGCGGTGGTCTAAGTGGCAGCGCGCTGGACTGTCGAACCGAGGCTCGAACCCGAGTCATGGAATTGGCAGGCCCCCGGGGCATCGTGCTAACCACACGATCGTTAGTGGTCAATGAAACTTGTGAACGCTACTTTACTTGCCCCATAGCCTGTCATGGTCTGAAAAGTGGTTATTATTATTATTATTATTATATTTTAAAGACGCCCCAGAAATTCAGAGGATCATTTGTAACAACATTATTCAGTTTGCGTAATTTTGAGGCATGATACATTAAATTAATATTTGAGATTTAAAAAATAAATCACTCTATAAAGTTGTATCTTAGCAGCTTAAATTTTTTCCCCTCTTTTGCATTTTTCTCCGCCTCTTGTTATATNTATATATATATATATATATATATGATCGTATATTTTTAGCATCTCTCCCTTCATCATAAAAACCTATAGGGTCAGTTCGATCTCATCTGACAACTGAGACAGACTTTGATTACACAACTCAACCAACCATTCACGTCAGATGGCTCGTCATTTAAACATTGGAGTCAATCAGATCTCCCTATCATTTGATCAATATCAATACCTTGTGGCCATTGACCACCTTCAATGGTCACCTGGGTCTGACAATAAAATTGACCATTTTACAGGTTGTGATTCATTATTATGAAATCTGAACGTATGATGGGGACAAAAGAAATTTAAACAAATTTGTATACGCTGTTTAACATTATCCGAAAATAATAAAACATATCAATAAAAAAGAAATGTGATACTTCGGTTCCTGTTGGGAGCAGCATGATACTATGGATCAGTTATCCACAACCTGGGGTCCACGGACCACTAGAAGTAGTCCACGTAGACATGCCTGGTGGTCCACGAGCAAAGAAACATTAAATTATTTACATTATTTCTACTGTGGTGTATTTTTCTAGGGATTGTGTGCGTCTTTCCATACACAAGATGGAAAAGCTTCTTACCCGTTTTGGCGGCACCACGTCCAAAGAACACCAACGACACAGCGCAGAGCATGACTGTGCAAGAAGAAGTTCAACTGCTCGAGTTTGCAAATGACGGTGGCCTTACAACTACGTTCGAGAAAACATCTCTTACTGTCTTCTTGATTAAAATCATGGTGGAAGATCCTGAGATTGCCACTAAAGCAATTAAATCCCTATTGCCATTTTCGACATCGTATATGTGAAAAGCGGGTTTTTTTGCAGTGGCAGCGACGAAGACAAAACAATGGAATGAAATGGACATAAGCAGCAGAGTTCGGGTGTGATTGTCTCCCATTACCCCCAGACGGAACCGTCTCCTTGCAGAGATACAAGCTCAGGGTTAAAATATTAAATAATGTTTCATTAACTTTTTGTATAACTGAATTTTATTTTGAAGGCATGTTTATGGACAATTAAATTAAAACTATAAACTCAAAACAATATTAAATACCTACATAAACAATCAAGGCAGCCGCAAACCCAAATAATTTTATTCTTTTTAAATCACCCCCCCCCAAACACACACGACATTTAAACCAAAACCTTGCACAGTCGCACTTCTTGCATGTATTGTAATATATTGCAAGTAAAAACAAACAACAACAAGCATTCATAAAATTTTATGTTAGAGTTAGACAGTGCTTTTTTCAGTGAGAACTCATGGGAACCGAGTTCCCATACCTTTTATGGCCAGATTCGTGTATATTTATATTCTAGAGGCAAGTAGCCTACCCGGCTTCTCACGGGTTTTAAATGAGGTTTTCTGTAGAAGGGTACTAAACTGTTTATTTGCATGAAGTAAAAGGGTACATTTATCTTAAAACAGGTCAAATACAGTTGTCTATCCGAAAAGCATAGTGTCTGCAATTCTATACCAGCAATCCCAAGACTCTGGCACACCAGTTAAGACTGCACTATCGTGAGAGTGAAATTAACAACTTTCCGAAATCCCATTATTCCAAATAGTAGAATTAAAGATTTTCAATTTTTATATAACTTATATGAGTCAAAAAACATTATATTGTGGCACCAGGCTCCCAAAAAGTGTTATAATTTTTTTTCGTCTGTTACCATCGCAGAAGTGTACTCAACAACTTTCAAAAATTACCTACTCGGACATAGGAGAATTAGTGTTTTTTAAATTTTATAGAGCCCATGTAAGGAAAAAGCGTATTTGGGCCGCCGGCCCCACATGAGTAGGTGTTTTAACATTTTTCTTTGTTAATTTTCGTCTTGAGTGCCTCCTCAACAAATTTTCAAACTTTTACGCTTCTACCCTCACCGAAAATTAGAGAATACGTGATGAGTCTGTTTTTAAATTAGAACAAATACATTTAGGCCCCGGGCCCCAGAAGAGTGATTTCTTTTTACTCCTCTTACCATTGCGGATATATATTGCTAAACTTCCCAAAGTATCATGCCTCTACCTAAACGGGAAATAGGAGAATTAGTAATTTTCGCTCATATAAAGAAGAAAACTACATTGGGCCCCGTCCCCCTTAGAGAGATAATTTAAATATGTTTTCACCTGTTACCATTGGAGATGTGAAAAACAGCTCATTTAAGGAAAAAAATACGTTTGGGCTCACCAGCTCCACCCTGAGTGCGATTTTTAAAAAACTTTTTATCAATTTTTTTCGGGAGAGAGTGCTCAAAAACTTACAAAAGTTTCATGTCTTTATGTATACGGTAATTTTGAGAATTAGAGATAATAAAAACTACATTTGGGCCCCTAGCCCCCTAGAGTGGGAATTTTAAAATTAATTTTTGCAAATTAGCGTTAAAATACTGTACTTAACAATTTCCTAAAGTTTCATTCTTCTACCTACACGGGAAATAGTCGAATGGGGTTTTTCAGTACTTATATAGCATATATTATTATTTTTTTTTAAAACTACATTTGAGCCCTCGGCTCCGCATGAGTGGGAAGTTTAAAATTCTTTCTCGCAAAATATCGTCGGGGTAGCGTACTTAACAACATGCCAAAGTTTCTTACTTCTATCTACACGGGAAGTAGGAGAATTAGTGATTTTCAATTTTTATATAGCTCATATAGGGAAAAAAAAATTGGGCCCCTGGACCCCAGAAAGCGATAATTTAAATATATTTTCGCCTGCGATAATTTGGGAAATGTACTAAACAATAATCCTAAAATTTCCTGCTTCTGCCTACTCGGGAAATAGGAGAATTAGTTATTTTCAATTTTATATACCGCAAATAACGGGGGAAAATGTTTTTGGGCCCCCCGTCCGAAGGAGTAGGAATTTAGGGAACGATTGCCATTATTGTCGGGAGAGAATGCTCAAGAATTTCCAAATGTTTCATGGTTTTACGTACACGGTAAATTTGAGAATTAGTGATGAGTGAGTTATAAGAAAAAACTACACTTGGGGCCCCCGGCCCTCAATGAGTGGGAAGTTTAAAATTTGTTTTTGCAAATTAGTGTTAGGAGAGAGTACTTAACAACTTCCAAAAGTTTCATTCTTCTACCTACATGGGAAATAGTCGAATGGGGGATTTTCTGTATTTATATAGCGTATATTAGTACAAAAAAAAACTACATATGGGCCCCCGTCTCCCCATGAGTGGGAAGTTTAAAATCTTCATCGCAAAATATCGTCGGGGTAGCGTACTTAACAACTTGCCAAAGTTTCATACTTCTACCTATCCATAAAATAAGATAATTAGTGATTTTCAGTTTTTATATATAGTTCATATAAGGGAAAAATACATTTGGGCCCCCGGCTTCCATTAAGTGATAATTTAAATATTTTTTTCACCTGTTACCACTGCGGAAGTGTACTAAACAATTTCATAAAACTTCATGCTTCTGCCTCCTCGAGAAATAGAAAAATTGTTGATTTTCATTTTTTATATAGCTCAAATAAGGGAAAAAAGTTTTTGGGCCCCCGGCGCCCATGAGTGTGAATTTATGGAACGAAACCTATTTAAGAACCTTCCCCATATGATTGTGTGTACGTTTACTAAATTTCACTTTACTGGGTTGTCTGGATCTTGAGTTATTAGGGAACAGACAGACAGACAGACAGACAGACAGACAGACAGACGGACAACAAATGCGTCTTATATATATACTAGAGGCAAGTACCCGGCTTCGCACGGGTTTTAAATGAGGTTTTCTGTTGAAGCGTAATATACTGTTTATTTGCATGAAGTAAAAGGGTACATTCATCTTAAAGCAGGTCAAATACTATTGCCTATCAGAAAAGCATAGTGTCTGCAATTCTATACCAGCAATCCCAAGACTCTGGCACACCAGTTAAGACTGCACTATCGTGGTAGTGTAATTGTCACTTTCCGAATTCCCATTATTCCAAATAGTAGAATTAAAGATTTTCAATTTTTATACAGCTTAAATGAGTAAAAAAACAACACTATATTACCATGGCAGTTATGTATTTCTGAACTTCCCAAAGTATCATGCTTCTACCTATACGGGAAATAGGAGAATTAGTAATTTTCACTTTTTGAAAAACAATATCCTAAAATCTTGTGTGCTCAATAACTTCCAAAATTTTCATTTTTTACGTATACGGTAAATATGAGAATTAGAGATAAGAAGGCTTTTAATATAAGAAAAAACTACATTTTTGCCCCTAGCCCCCAAGAGTGGGATTTAAAAATATTTTTTTTGCGAATTAGCGTCGGTAGAGTGTGCTTAACAACTTGCCAAACTTTCATGCTTCTATCTACACGGGAAATAGGAGAATTGGTAATTTTCAATTTTTATATAGCTCATATAGGGAAAAAAATTTGGGCCCCTGGACCCCAGAAAGTATTAATAAAAATATATTTTCGCTTGTTATAATTTGGGTAATGTACTAAACAATATCCTAAAATTTCATGCTTCCGCCTACTCGGGAAATAGGATAATTAGTTATTTTCAATTTTATATACCTCAAATAACGGAGGAAAAACGTTTCTGGGCCCCAGCCTCTAGATTTGGAATTTATGGAACGATTGCCATTAATGTCGGGAGAGTATGCTCAAGAATTTCCAAAAGTTTCATGATTTCACATACACGGTAAATTTGAGAATTAATGATGAGTGAGATTTTAATATTAAAAAAACTATCTTTGGGCCCCCGGCCCCCAATGAGTGGGACGTTTAAAATTCTAATTTGCAAATTAGCGTTAGGAGAGTATACTTAACAACTTCCCAAACTTTCATTCTTCTACTTACATGGGAAATTGTAGAATTGGTGATTTTCACTATTTATATAGTGTATATAAGTAAAAAAAAAATACTACATTTGGGCTCCTGGCTCCCCATGAGTGGGGAGTTTAAAATTGTTTATTTCAAAATATCGTCGGGTTAGCTTACTTAACAACTTGCCAAAGTTTCATGCTTCTACCTTCACGGGAAATAGTCGAATATTGTATTTTTTCAGTATTTATATTGCATATATTATTTACAAAANAGTGATAACTTAAATATTTTTATCACCTGTTACCACTGCGGGCTTGCACTCATCCATTTTTGGAGGAGTACATGCTTCCACATAATCAGAAATCTGATCTTTCTTGAGACATGATTGTATTTCGTTGTCTACATTTTGTTAATATAGCCCACTTAAGAAAAAGTACATTTGGGCCCCCGGCACCACATAAGTGTGATTTTTTCCCCCCATTACTGCCAGGAGAGTAATTTCCAAAAGTTTCATGATTTTACGACACGGTACATTAATAATAATAATAATAATGATAACACTTATATAGCGCCATTTAACAAACATAATGTAGGCTCAATGCGCTTCAAACAAATGGCTGAGGTAATAACACGTATGAAAAATCAGACTATTTACAAGATAAACAATTTCTACAATTTCTAGAGGTAGGTATTGAAATAGTGAGTTTTTAGGTTCTTTTTAAAATTGTCATAGCAGGCGGTCTGTCTAATCCCGAGGGGAAGTGAGTTCCACACTTTCGGGCCAAATGATGAGAAAGCTCTCATTCCGCACATCTGGAGGGAAGAACGCGGCACAGCAAGTAATGAGGAATCCGCTGAACGCAGGTCTCTTTGTGGCACATATGGTGAAATGAGCTCACTCAGGTACAATGGCATTCTTTTGTTGTTTAAGCACTGGTGGCAAATTGATGCGATCTTGTATTCGATTCTTGCCTTAACAGGTAGCCAGTGTAAGGAGCGAAGGAGGGCGGTTGCTGAGACCCGCTTCGATTGGAGAGTTAGGGATGAGTTTGTTTCTAATATAAGAAAAAACAGCATTTGGGCCCCCGGCCCCCAATGAGTGGGAAGTTTGAAATTCTTTTTCGCAAATTAGTGTTAGGAGAGTGTACTTAACAACTTCCCAAACTTTCATTCTTCTACTTACATGGGAAATTGTAGAATTGGTGATTATCACTATTTATATAGTGTATATAAGTAAAAAAAAAAACACTACATTTGGGCTCCTGGCTCCCCATGAGTGGGGA
Organism: Radix auricularia; assembly: GCA_002072015.1. Lineage (NCBI taxonomy): Eukaryota > Metazoa > Mollusca > Gastropoda > Lymnaeidae > Radix > Radix auricularia. Next base: position 55,924 of record MUZC01004564.1, on the reverse strand, counting down.
GTTTAAAATTGTTTATTTCAAAATATCGTCGGGTTAGCTTACTTAACAACTTGCCAAAGTTTCATGCTTCTACCTATCCGTAAAATAGGATAATTAGTGATTTTCAGTTTTTATATATAGATCATATTAGGGAAAAACTAAATTTGGGCCCCCAGCCCCCGGAAAGAGGTAATTAAAATATATTTTTGCCCGTTGCCATTGCAGAAGTGTACTAAACAATTTCCTAAAATTTCATGCTTCTGCCTCCTCGAGAAATAGAAAAATTGTTGATTTTCATTTTTTATATAGCTTAAATAAGGAAAAAAAGTTGTTGGACCCCCCGGCGCCCCTGAGTGTGAATTTATGGAACGAAACCTATTTAAGAACCATCCCCATATAATTGTGTGTACGTTTACTAAATTTCACTTTACTGGGTTGTCTGGATCTTGAGTTATTAGGGAACAGACAGACATACAGACAGACAGACAGACAGACAGACAGACAGACAGACAGACTGACAGACATACGGACAGACAGACAGACAGACAGACAGACAGACAGACAACAAATGCGTCTTATATATATATAGATATATAGATACTAGAGGCAAGTACCCGGCTTCTCACGGGTTTTAAATGAGGTTTTCTGTTGAAGCGTAATATACTGTTTATTTGCATTAAGTAAAAGGGCACATTTATCTTAAAGCAGGTCAAATACTATTGCCTATCAGAAAAGCATAGTGTCTGCAATTCTATACCATCAATCATAAGACTCTGGCACACCAGTTAAGACTGCACAGTCGTGGTAGTGTAATTAACACTTTCCGAATTCCCATTATTCCAAATAGTAGAATTAAAGATTTTCAATTTTTTATAACTTATATGAGTAAAAAACCACACTATATTACCATGGCAGTTATGTATTTCTCAACTTCCCAAAGTATCATGCTTCTACCTAAACGGGAAATAGGAGAATTAGTAATTTTCACTTTTTGTATCGCTCATATAACGAAGAAAACTACATTCGGCCCCGGCTGCCTTAGAGAGATAATTTAAATATGTTTTCACCTGTTACCATTGGAGATGTGAAACACAGCCCATTTAAGGAAAAAAATGCATGTGGGAACACCAGCCCCACCCTGAATGAGAATTTTAAAAGATTTTTTTAATCCATTTTTGTTGGGAGGGTGTGTGCTCAATAACTTCCAAAAGTTTCATTTTTTACGTATACGGTAAATTTGAGAATTAGAGATGAGACGGCTTTTTGCCCCTAGCCCCCAAGAGTGGGATTTAAATTTTTTTTTTTTTTTGCGAATTTGCGTCGGTAGAGTGTGCTTAACAACTTGCCAAACTTTCATGCTTCTATCTACACGGGAAATAGGAGAATTGGTGATTTTCAATTTTTATATAGCTCATATAGGGAAAAAAAACATTTGGGCCCCTGGACCCCAGAAAGTATTAATAAAAATATATTTTCACCTTTTATAATTTGGGTAATGTACTAAACAATATCCTAAAATTTCATGCTTCTGCCTACTCCGGAAATAGGATAATTAGTTATTTTCAATTTTATATACCTCAAATAACGGAGGAAAAACGTTTTTGGGCCCCCGGCCGCTAGATTTAGAATTTATGGAACGATTGCCATTATTGTCGGGAGAGTATGCTCAAGAATTTCCAAAAGTTTCATGATTTCACCTACACGGTAAATTTTAGAATTAATGATGAGTGAGATTTTAATATTAGTAAAAAAAACTATCTTTGGGCCCCCGGCCCCCAATGAGTGGGACGTTTAAAATTCTATTTTGCAAATTAGCGTTAGGAGAGTGTACTTAGCAACTTCCCAAAGTTTCATTCTTCTACCTTCACGGGAAATAGTCGAATAGCGGATTTTTTAGTATTTATATAGCATATATTATTTTTTTAAAAAAAGAACTGCATTTGGGCCCACGGCTTCCAGTGAGTGATAACTTAAATATTTTTATCACCTGTTACCACTGCGGGCTTGCACTCATCCATTCTTGGAGGAGTACATGCTTCCACATAATCAGAAACCTGATCTTTCTTGAGACATGATTGTATTTCGTTTTCTACATTTTGTTAATATAGTCCACTTAAGAAAAAGTACATTTGGGCCCCCGGCACCACATAAGTGTGAATTTTTTTCCCCTCATTACTGCCAGGAGAGTAATTTCCAAAAGTTTCATGTTTTTACGACACGGTACATTGGAGAGTAAGGGATGAGTTTGTTTCTAATATAAGAAAAAACAGCATTTGGGCCCCCGGCCCCCAATGAGTGGGAAGTTTGAAATTCTTTTTCGCAAATTAGCGTTAGGAGAGTGTACTTAACAACTTCCCAAAGTTTCATTCTTCTACCTACATGGGAAATTGTAGAATGGGTGATTTTCACTATTTATATAGTGTATATAAGTAAAAAAAAA
>MUZC01004564.1:0-10262 GCA_002072015.1 Radix auricularia | reverse complement strand
GTTCAGTTTCAAAATCAGGAAATGTTGTGGAAAGATTTATAGGCTTTTATACTTTTGTAAACAGCAATGCTGCATCCGCATTTGCTGAGAAGATTCTAACGGAACTACACATTACAAAAGCGAAACAGTGATATCACAATCTGAGGAGGAAAGGCATATGATGGTGCATCTGTGATGTCTGGAATTAAGAGTGGCCTTCAAACTTTCACACAATGCCATCTATGTTCATTGCTGTGCCCATGTTTTAAATGTGGTCACTCTCGAAGCAATGTCCGTAAACAGTGATGTATACAGTTGTTTTTGGCACAGCTGAAAGGTTGTATGCATTCTTTACGTCTAGTTTACCACGTCTACATACTCTTAAAAAACATCATAAATATCAATATGAATCAACATTAGATACTCTGAACTGAAATGACTTTCTGATACAAGATGGTCAAGCCGTAGGCCGTAAGTAAGCATGCAGTTGATGCAGTTATTGGATCATTCTCTGCTGTTCTAGCCACTCTAGAAGATATAAATTCAAGGGCATCAACATAACATAAAGGAAGTGTCAGAGCAGAAGCCATTGCACAATCTGCTTTAATAACAAAATATTCTTTTGTTTTTTATGCTATTTGTACAAAAGTTGGTGTTGATATTTTCATGTTATCAAACCACTTGCAGCTCAAGAGTATTGACATTGCAATTGCAAAACGATTGATCGATGTTGGAAGAAATAAGTTTGTTGAAATGAGAAGCGATCAAGCTTTTTATAATTCTGAAAGTAGATATCTAATCATTAACGAAAATTGTTCGAAACTAGATGTTAAAAACAAAATTTAAAGAAACGCGAATAGCAGATAATAAAATTAGGGCAGGTGAACTTAGTAGAGATGAAAGGGCTAATGATCCAAGTAGCAGTTTTAAATCTGAAACGTACTTAACTATCTTGGATACACTTCTAAAATAAATAGATGATCGATTGAATGACTTTAGGGGCGCAGCTATTTATTTCTATTGTATTGATCCATCAGAAATGTCGGAAAAAAAATAAAGATCCTCTTCGAAGTTTATGCAAAATTTACAAACACATTAACCTAGAAGAAGCAATCGTTGAATATTATACCTTCAAAGATTTTTATGCATCACAACGTCCATCACCATCTTGTGAGCTACGCGTTAAAGAGTTTCTGCCATTCTTTACTGAAAAATAAATGGCATCAAGTCTCTAAAGTTTGTCAATATTCTATAAAAATTTACTTGAATCTTCCTGTTAGCAATGATTGAAAATCATCAAAAATTATTTGCGCTCAACAATGACAAACGAACGTCTGTCTGGATTGGCAATAATTTCAAATGAACGTGATCTAGGTGAGAACGTTGACTTTGAATCAACGATAAATCGTTTCGCTTCACGTAGAAAGGAATTTAAATAAGGCTCAGGGCTTTATATAAATTCGTATAAACTAAGTTTCTTTATTAGATCAATAAATATACTATTGAAATAAATAAACGTTTCTATTTTGAAAACATATCTGTTTATATTTATTTCTTCTGTTTGACTTGTTTGTTAATTTGAAAAATTTACTAAATTATTAGGCTAATAATTAGTATTGACAAGGGCTGCGGAAATTAACGATTGATTTCTCGACTAATCCTTTAGTTTAAGGATTAAAATATGTTTAACCATTAATCGACCCATCACTTAAAAGTAATTGGAAGTCAAAGAGTAAAAAAAAAAAGCGGCTGATAAATAATAAATTTCCTGAAGATTACACGAACATTTTGGTTTTAAAATATTGACTGGCGGCATGTTCAAAATGTTAATAAATTTCGCCTACTTATCAAGCCAAATGAAAAGCGTATTAGCTAATGGGAGTAATGGAGTTTGACTCTGAGACAGAAATGACGACAGCTCTTCTGGTGAATTACTGCGTTACAAAATGGAGGTGAAAGTTCTTGAATCCATTAATCCTGTACAATGGTGGAAAAATAATGAACACCGATATCCGATAATGTTATTCCTTGCCAAGACCGTTTTGAGCATACCAGTTTGAGTTTCATCAGTTCCATGTAAATGATTGTTCAACTCGGCTGGTTATATTGTCAATTAGATCCGTTCATCACATGAACCTAATAATGTCAACACACCTGTCTTTTTGCGTAGTTGGTTAAAATAAATATTTAAAGTAGACATGCCCGCGTTATTTAGATTTTCAAGAAGAACGTGAAGTAAGTGTTACTTATGACATCATGAATTAAAATTTGTGGCTTTAATCGAAATTAACGATTAATTAATCGTTATTTTGTCAAAAGTTAACAATTAAATTTAAATTAATCGTTAACAGCCCTAGTATTTACCCAATGCTCTGATATGAGTAAAATTTTGCTGCGCCCCCCTGAAATTCTCCTGGCCCCCCCCCACGCAGACAAAGCTAAATCCGCCACTGCGTCATTCACATTGAACAACGTGGAGTCCATGTTTAATTGATGCAGAGCGAAACAGAAATATGTGTTTGTGTTAGTCGGTGTTTGTGAGTGTGTTTGGTTGCTTGTTTGTGAGAGTGCAAGGAAATTTTGTTTAATCAATAGAAATGTCGTAAAACTTCGCGTACGACAGTCTTATCTAAAGTAGATTATCGTTACATTTAATTTGTAATCGAGTACATCATGTGGAACTCTCTGTTCGATTGTTGCACCAATTATTGACATTCGAGTACAACAGAGCGTATGTTACTACTGTTCCGTTGGTTGACAGTAAGCGTGACTCTGTCATTTAGTTAAGATGAAGACCGTTCTTCTGGCGCTTGTGAGTCTGCTGCTGGTGGATCTGGCGGTTCCGCTCTACGATGGATGCAGTCTGATGACTGTGAGGTAGGAACTGCTTTAAAACGAAGGCTTACTTTATACTGATAAACTCGGCATTTATGTTTGTAAGACATGGTTAACTCCGTGTCAGTGGCGTCACTAGGCGGGTGCGGTGGGGGCGGGCCGCCCCGGGTGACACCATCACAAGGGGTGACACCTAAATGTAAAATTCTCTCGTTGTTTGGCACTGGAAGACTCGGGTGAGTTCTAGGGAGAAGTCGTGAGGGGGTGACACCATAAGCTACCGCCCCGGGTGACACCAACCATAGTGACGCCTCTGCTCCGTATTTACTTTTTTCTTTGTTCCGTTTGGTCAACTTTCGAAGTTGTGTACGCTTAAAGTACGTTTGTGTACAGCGACTTTGAATTACAGAGTAGATTGTAGTGCTAAGGTCTACTTTAGCAGTTTAAAAAAAAATTGTGTATATATAAATGATTTCAATGTTGTCAATTGTTTCAACAAAACGATTAAATAAATTAAAAAAGACATTTCCTTAACCAGAACATTATGTTCAGACTTTATATCAAAATACAAGAGACACGTACAAATGGTATGAATAGAACAATAAACGGCAATCTTTTTATTTGGACAAATACAGGGGCAGATGATTCGATAGATAACTAACTAATAAAATAAATGTTTTAAATTAAATTATTAGATTATATAATCTACCATTGACAATAATTAAGTAAAGAATGGACAAAAAGAAGAGTAGGCACAGTGCATGGATAGAACAAAAAATAGAAGAAGAGAAAGTAAATTTCAGAAATTTAAAGATTAAAAATAAAAATAGTAATTTTTAAAACGCTTTGCTCCATTTTTCCTCTGTGCAGTTTATGTTATATTAAATTTAATTTGAGTTTTAACACTGTTTGTTGAATTCTAACGAATATTTGTCAAAATTTCAAGTATATAAACATGTTTGAAAATTCGGTTAAAAATTTACCACGCTAACAAATTTGATAAAACATTAAAATTAAATTTACATAAATTTCATTTTTCCGTAAGTCTTAATTAATTTTTAGGAGGCATTTCCTCGCATTTTCAATTTTTTGCCCCCAGCCATTTTGACGGACCGGATGCGCAGACAAATATCACGATACCTAAAAACTGCACTTCCGGTCGTATTGATTGGCATTACCCACAGGTAGGAACCAGTGGCTAAAACTAAACGATAGATTTACACGAAGAGCTAACATTAAATGGTAGATTTACACAGAGACAGCAAGTGCAATAAATCAATATTTTTCTTACAAGTGTTATTATTTGTCGCATTTTAAAGAATATTCGTAACGCAGAAGTCGGGAACACAGTGTCGTTTATTGATAGTTATTTTCACCCTCATCAAGCTTTTCCACAAAGTTCGATGCTTAAAAGTTCTTATCACAAGTTACCAGTCTTTTTCATTTTTACTCACTCCTAAACATACGATTTACAAGACATCAATAAAATTAAAATTACAGTTTTTATAGTACAAATAGTTCTAAAAGTAAAAGTACCTGCCAGAGCAGTCTGTCAAAAGTCTTGTTAGGGTTGACAAAAAAAGTGAACATTTCCAGGGCAAGCTCCATGTTCAGCTATCGAGGCCAAGTCTGACGTACTCGCTATGCCTGGTGGAGGGCTGGGCCACAATGGTGGCAGAGGTCAGGGAGGTCACCGGGGGTGTCAACAAACTTCTCAACTTGCCCTCAGAAGGTCAGTATATGAGATGGTACCATGAAGGTCTGACCTCACCAGATTAGTAGATGAGATGATACTACGAAGGTCTGATCTCAGTAGGTCAGTATATGAGATTGTACCTCAGAGGTGTGACCTCAACGGGTCAGTATATGAGATATTACCTCGGAGGTGTGACCTCAACAGGTCAGTATATGAGATTGTACCTCAGAGGTGTGACCTCAACGGGTCAGTATATGAGATATTACCTCGGAGGTGTGACCACATTGTGTATAACTTGAGATCTATAGCTTCATCAATGTTTACTTAAAGATGGGAGCTGTAATAATTAAAAATCTTATGACCTGTCAGCTGATGACCAATGACCAATGCTCGTATCCCCACAGGACACCCATCTTGCACCAAGGCAGTGGACGGCACGACGGAGCTGTTGGTCGTGGCTAACCCCATGCTGGCCTACATGACGTCATTCAACTACACAGTTGTCACCAAGTCTTAGTCACCCAGAAATGGTGTTATCACTTGACAGTCACCATGTTGTGGTGATACCACGACGGTTACGTAATGATTCAGTCTTGAAATCGGAATGAAATTGTGGGTGTTACGTTGCTGTTCTTTAGATTTTTCTTTGATATCATTATATTCAATCTTCTATCTTCACTAAATTTTTAACGATTTTTTCTTTTCATTTACAACTAAAACATTTTAAAAAAAAAAAAGAATTTTTACTTGAAAGAATTTTCAAGGAAGAAAAAAAGAACTCAGGGGAAATAATTGAGGCATATGTTCTACTATGAATAAAAGAGTTGTGGTCCTTAGAATGCGTTGTACCACGTTGTTACATAATTAAAGCGAATTTTGACAACCTTGTCTCTCAACGTGGGGCGAAACCAAGACGATCGTTATAAGATGTTGAGGGGGTCACGCTCTTAGTGACCACGTGACTTCCCTGACCCGACACAGGAGGGGCATGGCTTAGCGAACTAAACTCAGCTGGTGGAATTGGTAACAATTTACATGGTTGAATGTGTGTGTGTGTGGGGGGGTGATTGTACTATAGTAAATTGTTTTGTGTTGTAATTGTGCAGAGTCCTGAAGGCTTGAAACGATACATGTTCTCTATACTTCAGTTAGTAGAAGTACATTGGGTCAGCGCAGCTAGAGCGAGCCGGACCACACAAATTTTGACTCCTGGCACAAACATTTACGAGTGATGCTTCCGTTACTCTGAATAGAATATAGAATCACGTTAAGGCGCCAATCTGCCCCGCCCCCTCTTTTTCTAATCCCCAAACTACAAATGAAATGCACACAGATGCAGTTCATGTGTCACTTTTATCAATAAATTGTGTAACGAACTCGTCTGTGGTTGACAAGTTGACGATATCTTCCGTATTGTATAATGGTACAGTCTTGACGTCACTCATGGCATAAACGTATAATCATGCACGGCCTGTCGGGTCTACCTACCATTTGTGAGCTATTTCTTTAGACATGCAATCTCTCCGTCTCTCTCGTTGAACCAATGTCGTCAAGGTAACAAGAAAAAAAAAGATAGGGGCGGCAATTAATCCAGTTGCAACGCCAACAAGGTAACAAGAGAAAAAAGATAATGGGAGGTAAATATGTTGTTTGCAATGTCGTCAAGGTAACAAGAAGGAAAGATATTAACCATAAATACTAATGCATGTATATTTAGGACGATTAATTAAAGCGAATAATAAATTACATAATAGTAATAGTTAGGAACAGACTTCGTAAACTATATCCATACCCGCTGTTTACGACTATCCAACGATCCCTTGCACTGACTTTTTCAAATGTCCAGGCTTATTTCCATAAGTTTTTAGTCCTCTGCATTGTACTGCTATATTCAGCTGCAAAACTAAATGTAAAGAAGAATTTTTTCACACAAATATTTTCACATAGCAGATCGTTTTCAGTGAGATCAATGTATCAAAACACACTGTTGTTACGGATATTTCAAAAAACCTTGACCTCACGTCCTAAAATAGCCTTATGACCGAATGGGTTATGAAATTTTCCGGTCTTAAAAATGATAAACCGTTTACAGTTGTAGTCAAATAGCTTCTACTACTATTAAATCAATGCATTGTTAACTTTTGAAAGTGTATTTAGATAAATTTTTAAAAAATCTGCAACAAAAAAAAAACAAAAAAACAATAAAGCAATAATAAGACATAATTTGTTTCGTGGATTGCCACAAAGTGCTGAACGCTTTTTAAATCAATACACAAAGACAAATGAAATGACTCGTTCCAAGAATCACGTGATTGTCATGAGAAGTTTCAGATTATCGATAATTTCCGTTTCAAAGGACCCAGTACAAAATGTCTGAAATATAGGTCAAAGGCGTTTGCGTTGTAAATAAAATTTTAGTGGTGCCCTTCCAGTCCTTGATACACGTCATGAGACCTGATGGGAAATGCACACAATAAAATTAGTCAGCAATTTTTGTTTCTTTCATTCGATTGGTGTCAGGATGAAGGTTCCTCGAAAACGACATAGCAAGTACATCAGACTCTCTAACAGACTACCTTTAAGTGTAAATGTAAATCACACTAAATGTTAGAAACATGTGCAGGTTCTATATGCAAGGCTGGAGTTCACACTCGATCAGAGGCGTCACTACAGGGGTGTCCGCACGGGTTGACACCAAAGATGAACATTCTGTATCTTTCCGTTATTTTGCACAGGCAGACTTGAAGGAGGTCTAAGTGGTAAGTCGTGAGTGGGTTACACCATGAGCCCCCCTCTCTGAGTGACACCGACCCTAGAGACGCCTTTGCACTGGATGTTTTCAAGTCATATACAGCATGACGTGGTGTAAGGTTTACAAATTCGGTTTTAAAAATGTGTGCCTGAAATTCTTACCTTGCTTTGGTTTAGTTACTCTTTTGTCACTGCCGGTGGATTGGTCTGTGATGGAGGCAAGGTTGCTATACTTGTCTGACACACACAGTTGATGGGGACGGCTCATTATTGTTAGTTTTAGCACCAGCGAATTCTGAAATTTTAGCATTATGACAGAGATTTTTCTAATGAAATTTATATTACAAAAAACTTGAAGTGAACCACCTGCTTCACAAAATCTGCTCCAAAATACCCCAAACATAACAAATGTTCATAAACTACCAATTCCCAAACAATTCTCAAACAATCCTCAAACAATCCTAAACCCATCCCCAAACAATCCCCAAACAATCCCCAAACAATCCCCAATTAATCCCCAACCAATCCTAAAAAAAACAAAAAACCAAACAATGCCTAACCAATCCCTAAACAATCCCCAACCAATCCCCAAACAATCCCAAACAAACTTCAACCAATCCCCAAACAATCCCCAAACAATCCCTAAACCATCCTCAAACTATTTCTTAAAAAAAAACAACCGCTCCTAATTACCATATTTACAACATAAACTATTTAAATACTAAATACATTTTGATTATTCGTTAAAATTGCCGTTTCAAAAATTGCCAGATAAGAACTCTTTGAGTGCTTGAGAAATATAGCAAAACCCTTGTAGGTATTGTTTCCATATATCCTCATTGCAAATCAGATGTCAATCCTTAGGTTTTCAATTTTCCAGTAAGATCACATGTTTAATAACATTATATTGTGTGCTGAACCCCCCCCCCACACACACACCCTTGAGTATTGCAGTTAATGAGTTGCTGTTATTTTTGGCTACCACCCAATTAAATAGTACGAGAAACCTTCAATGATTCTCATAATGCGTTACCCCGATATTCATTAGTTCCTGAAAGTTTAAAATTGTCGAACACCTCGCTGGAACACATTATCTCTAGTTACCTGGGGGTAGATCCACGATACTGTTCCATTTTTGCAATCACTTGGGATGTTGAACTTTTTGATCTGGACTTGAGCCTCACTGGACATTACGAAGAAAATATATGTTATTTCGTGGTTTAATATGTGCGAAACTTGTTGACATGGGTTGTGGGTGTGGGTGGGCAGATTAGCAAAGCCACCACTACATGCGCACACACTCACGCAAACTACCAACTACCGCCACCTTCACTCCACTACCCAAAAAAATTATTTTTTAAAAAATCAAAACATTGTCTGATACAATGCTCAGTAGCCCTCGACCTTTGACCCGACACACGTGATTGATGTTATGGTAAATCTATAGAAATTAATTTTGCGTACATTAAGTAAACAGGAGTTTTTAAAAATGGTTGGGGTGGGCCTTCCCAATAATGAAACATACGATCCAGTTCCAACTTCGTTTTTCAGGCCAATGAAACTGCCAAGTATAAAAATATTTTTAAAAAAGTTTTTAAGATACCACGTTTTGTGAACTAAAAAGAAGAAAATAAATTTTTTCTTGGGCTATGTTGGAACTTCCCTTCCCCTGGGCTGAGCCAGAACTGTTTTGTTGGATGCACATTGTGGACATTTTGTACATACACACTCTTACACACCAAAATATTTTCGAACTGAAAACGTCGGGCGCATTCGGCTGAAATTTGGTCTATTAATGCTATTACATTAAACTTTTCAGTTTCAAATTCCTCCACAGTCTATATATGATCGGTTTAGAGAACACCTGTACAATATAAATAAACAGGCTCAGTGTCCTGTGTCTAAACATTTTAACAGTGTTGACCACGATGGCATTTTGGATATTGTAGTTACTGGTATTTTATATGCAACCAATACCCATGATAGAGTCCACATGGAAAATAGACTCATAAAACGATTTGGTACGTTGGCTCCATATGGAATTAACCAAATCCACAATTTTACATGACTGCAAAATCGTTTTCCCGTTGTGGTTTTCACTGTTACTTTAGATACTTCAACTTCCTCCTTTTTCTTATATTCTATGTCCGTGTTTATTTTTGTCTTTCATTTCTTTTCATTTTATCACATAGACTTTAATATGTTTTAATTTTAATATATATGTAAGTACATGTAATTGTTTTTGTACTGATGAAGGCATGAGCCGAAACGTCTACCATTATTTGTATTAGTTGATAATAAAGCTTTAATTTATTGTTTCCTTACACAAATAGTCTGTGTAATTTGTTTTTTTTTTTTTTATAATTAAGTAGAATTGAGTACTATAATTAATGAAATATTAAATTGTCATGTGAATCAAGTATGCATGCAAAATTTCATCAAAATTGGATGATCAGAAGTGGTTCAAAAAAGGAATTCAATTTTTGCCCCGGAAAGACAGACAAGAAAGCAAACTAAGAAAAACGTGGTAATAAATACACCGTGATCAGGAACGGGCTAACTGCGGCCAGCCGCCGACGTGTCCGCAGAGCCCTACAGCGATCCGCCCTCCCCACACAATTAATTGAACACATTGACGTTTTATTCGACTCTTTTTTTTTTGTAAAGCATTTTGAATTTTTTCTTTTATTCATCCCCATCAAATACCTGTAATTGGGTAATCATTTCACGTCCCACGGCCAACCGAATCGCCCCACGCATTAAAACATTTGCTTACCACACATCAAGTAGTCTATAACGTTTCCAAGATTTACTGCTTCGATGTTGCAAATCTTGTTATTATGATGAAACAATTCAAAATAACAGAGACCAAAATAATTTTTGTGTGTACTATTTATTTAGTGAAATTGGTCTGCCCCCCTCTCTCTGGTGCTAACTTACTTAAATATGGTGATGTTGCACTTGTTGTTGGTGCTAACTTACCTAAATATGGTGATGCTAC
>MUZC01004563.1:1076032-1087232 GCA_002072015.1 Radix auricularia | reverse complement strand
TCTCACTTGTCCATCACATCAGTGGTCTCACTTGTCCATCAAATCATTGCTCTCACTTGTCCATCACATCAGTGGTCTCACTTGTCCATCACATCACTGGTCTCACTTGTCCATTACATCAGTGCTCTCACTTGACCATCACATCAGTGGTCTCACTTGTCCATCACATCAGTGCTCTCACTTGTCCATCACATGAGTGCTCTCACTTGTCCATCACATCAGTGGTCTCAGTTGTCCATCACATCAGTGCTCTCACTTGTCCATCACATGAGTGCTCTCACTTGTCCATCACATCAGTGCTCTCACTTGTCCATCACATCAGTGGTCTCACTTGTCCATCACATCAGTGGTCTCACTTATCCATCACATGAGTGCTTTCACTTGTCCATCACATGAGTGCTCTCACTTGTCCATCACATCAGTGCTCTCACTTGTCCATCACATCATTGGTCTCACTTGTCCATTACATCAGTGCTCTCACTTGACCATCACATCAGTGGTCTCACTTGTCCATCACATCAGTGCTCTTACTTGTCCATCACATGAGTGCTCTCACTTGTCCATCAAATCAGTGGTCTCACTTGTCCATCACATCAGTGGTCTCACTTGTCAACATCAGTGCTCTCCCTTGTCCATCACATCAGTGCTCTCACTTGTCCATCACATCAGTGCTTTCACTTGTCCATCACATCAGTGGTCTCACTTGTCCATCACATCAGTGCTCTCACTTGTCCATCACACCAGTGGTCTCACTTGTCCATCACATGAGTGGTCTCACTTGTCCATCACATGAGTGCTCTCACTTGTCCATCACATCAGTGCTCTCACTTATCCATTACATCAGTGATTTCACTTGTCCATCACATCAGTGGTCTCACTTGTCCATCACATGAGTGCTCTCACTTGTCCATCACATCAGTGGTCTCACTTGTCCATCACATCACTTGTCTCACTTGTCCGTCACATCAGTGGTCTCACTTGTCCATCACATCAGTGCTCTCACTTGTCCATCACATCAGTGCTCTCACCTGTCCATCACATGAGTGCTCTCACTTGTCCATCACATCAGTGCTCGAGCCTGTCCATCACATCAGTGGTCTCACTTGTCCATCACATCAGTGGTCTCACTTGTCCATCACATCAGTGGTCTCACTTGTCCAACACATCAGTGGTCTCACTTGTCCATCACATCAGTGCTCTCACTTTTCCATCACATCAGTGGTCTCACTTGTCCATCACATCAGTGGTCTCACTTGTCCATCACATGAGTGCTCTCACTTGTCCATCACATCAGTGGTCTCACTTGTCCAACACATCAGTGGTCTCACTTGTCCATCACATCAGTGCTCTCACTTGTCCATCACATCAGTGCTCTCACTTGTCCATTACATCAGTGCTCTCACTTGTCCAACACATCAATGCTCTCACTTGTCCATTACATCAGTGCTCGAGTCTGTCCATCATATCAGTGCTCGATTCTGTCCATCACATCAGTGCTCTCGCTTGTCCATCACAGCAATGCTATCGAAATTAAGTTTTGTGTGGCCTAAGATCTGCTATCATTGATTTTCATTTTTGCTCATTTACATACTAATCGAACCAAGTAACAAATTTGAATGTTGTGTTTGTAACAAACAATAACGCACATATTTCAAGAGGTGTCAATTTCCTCAAAGAACGAGCTCATGACAGTGGTTTGGAAAAGGGTCAAATGCCCTGGGCACTTTGCCATGGCTGAACATTCCTGGTCGTTAATTAGTTTTTAAGAAAAACTATTAGAAAGTAGAGCTTTTTATCGAAATAAAAGAAAAAGCAATTAAGAAAATAACAGAAATTTACAAACTATCCTAAGGCATGTGAAATTTTCAACCGTCAAAACTTCAAACTCCTCATTAAATATAACCTGAAGTGATACTAATGCTACTGTATTGAAAAGTAATTAAGTAGTATGAGAATGTAAAATTGATGTGGTGGTAGCTTAAAATGATTCTCAGAATTTTACAGCCGCTCCTGTTGTAAAAGCCAAACTTTCTGTACATGAAACATGAGCTAATCAAAAGTTCCGAGCGGCACATCGTGTGTAAAGGGAGGGGCGACTAATAAGCTTTAAAAAAAGCTTTGAAAACAAGTTTAATGAAATTAAACAAAAAAGCAAAGATATAAAATTCAAAGAAATAAAGAAACTATTATATACATGAAAGTTTATAATGCCAGAACTTCAAACTCTCTTATGAATTTAAAGACTTCTGATACTAATGGTACTGAAGTGGAAAACATAGGGACTGAATTAGTGTAAGAATAGGACAATATGGTTCTGGTATATATAATTGATTCAAGTTTGATTTTAACGTAATTAAACTAGTGGAAAAATTATTGGCGTACTTACCTGGTTTATTCTACCAAAGCATTTTTATCGTAATGTCTTTTGATTTGAAGCATCAACAAAAATAATGAATAAAATTGCATATTTATTTAAATTTTTAAATACTTTGCACGCATATATTCAAACGTAGCCAGCCATGAACAAGTGCTCAAAATTTCCTAAATTTTTTTAATTTGAAAGGATCAGAAACCGGATAAAAAGGAATAGATAAAGAACAACACAAAGTAGCAGCTCGTTTTTGCTATAAAATTTTGACATTATTAAATCCTGGCAAACTAATTTTTGTTTTGCGGTCAGAGAGAGGACGATACTTTGGAAAATGAAGGCAACAATACTCAACCAATGCATTTGCTTGCCAAGTAAGATCTAGCACTCCCAGAACAACGTGTGAAAAGAGTTTAAAAAAAAAAAAGTGTCATCTAAAATTCAAACTGAGCTCACAGCAATTTTAAGAGATATGGATCTCGAAAAATCATCTTTTTTTTCAAGAACAAGATACCCAATATTGTTCCATTGTAATCGATAACTCTTCATATATTTCACATAATCACCTAACAAGTCCACTTGTGGGATATGTAACGATTGAAAATTAAAAAAAGTAGACATTGAAGAATCTTTCAAATATTTCATTGAAGTAATACTGAATCTGCTTACGACTTTTCTGAAATGATTTTAATAAATGAAGATCTTAAAATAATGGACTGCAGAGGATCATCATGTGTTTCTTCTTCTTCTTCAAGCAGTGGGTTAGCTAGAGCTTTTGCCGCCCGAGGCGGTCTCCAATATGCCGCCCTTTTAGGGGCCACCCATAAATGACGTCATGCACCGGGGGGGGGGGGGAGAAGGGATAAACACAGGGGCGGATTAAGACTGCACGGGGCCCTGGGCTGCAATCAAACGGGGGCCCTATCCAGCCAGCATTCTTAAAATAAAATGATTGTTAACAGCTAATATAAGAATGTAACTAAATTTTAATAATGAAAAAAAAAACCGAACACGAAGAAATAACTGTTTGATGTGTTCGCGGTGGTTATAATTGAGTGTGAAAAGAAAAAAAAATATATGCCCTTGCTGGGAATGGAACCCGACACCGGTAGCTCCACGAGCATGTACTATACCGACACAGCCAGCTGAACTTCTTGAAAAATGGGAAATTTTAAAAATATAAACTATATTTTATATCATGCGAAGTGAATCAATTAAAGTTTTTCGATTATTAGGTACTATCAATACTATCATGTCTGAACGCGATAAGTTGTATAGATAGTATTAATTAATTTATTATATTTTCAAGGGTTCGGGCAAACTTTTGTACACTTTTATTATAAAATATAAAAAGTTTGGGGGCCCCTAAACGGTCGGGGGCCCGTGGCTTTAGCCCGTTCAGCCCCCCCCCCCCCTTAATCCGCCATAGGATAAACATATTTGACGTCATTCAAAACGCGCAACTTTCAATACAAATCCCACTGAAATATATGATTACCGACACTTTATTTAATGACGTTTTACGTGGCTTCGTAGGTGTTACGACATTAGAGTGCATTTCAATGACCAAAAATTAATTTCAAACATGCTCATTTTCAAATAGAAAATACGGCTTTCAAGGTGAAGGGGGAATCTTTGTGACGTCACATTGAGGAGGGGTCTACATATCGTTTCGTGACGACGTGTAACGAGAGGACAGGAGGTGAAAAATCTGCCGAAATCGTGTGACTTAAAAGGTGGGGAACATCTTTACCTTTGCATGCACTATTTATGTAAGCAGTAATAAAACAGGCCGCATAAGATGATATACCAATAAATACACATTTATAGAAATAAAAGATAATTGTTTTGAAGTCCACAAGAAAGTAATTTGGGTCGCAGGTCCCCCACCCCTTAAATGAGACAAAACATATACCAAATTTTAACCCCCCAAAACACAAACAATTAATATTCTTTTATTTTTATTTATAAATTTATGATTTTTAGTTTAAAAGCAAAGAAATAATATACGTCAGTATGTAAACATATTTAAAAAAAATTATTTATACATTTAACTTTCATAGTAAAAGAAAATCGTGCATTATGTTATCAAAATATAAATTATATGTACTTTCTTGTTCTACGGACGATATTGCAAGATTGTGTAGTCTTAAATCACTCATTGTAGCACGAATAATATTTTTTAAAAAAAATCAGTTTAAAGAAGCGCATTTTACAACCAGATACTTTGATAGCCATTGTTGAAAAAGTTCTTGGCAAAATTATAATGTTGGGTAAATAATTTCCAATCTATATCATTGAATATATTTTAAAAGATGAAGGGGGAATTTCACCCCGTTTTTTCTAATCTAATGCCACTTCTTGTAGTGTATGTAGGTACAGTCAGGGCTGGTCTTAGGCTACTGCAATCTATGCGGTCGAAGTGGGCCCCCGCTTTCAAAGGCCCCACCTATCTTAATTTTTACTATTATCCCTATCCAAACTAAGCCCCCCGCAATCCTTTTTGCAATCTAAGCTGCATATGGCCCCGCAATAGCTAGGACTGGACCTGTGTACTGCCATAAAAATCTGGATCCTTTCTCTTTCAATATCGAAAGTGTAAACATGTAAATAAAGACATTTTTTTAAAATTTCAAATTCTTCATTTAGTAGGCTACATGGTAATTGATATTATGCATGAATATTTTCTTGCATGGCATGTAACTTATCAGCGCGTTCTTTCATTTTCTTTTATGACTATATCTGTGCATAAAAAACTTTTATCGTTGTACATTTTGCTCTAAAGATAGAGCCATAGGCCATAGAGCCAAGTCTTCTTAATTTCCCCCACTCATATTGTTTCTAATTCTAACTCGGCGTTCAGTTGATATCGCCAACTCTCTATAACAGTATTCTGTGTTAGCGCATATCTGTGTTCCATGAAATGGGCTTGCATTAATTTAAAGAAGACGGGTTCCCCTAAATTGAGAAAATATAGAAAAGAAAAAGATTGCATTGAACAGAATAAAATTCTATCATCTGATCTCAATTTACTAGTTATTTCAGATGTCAACTATGCCATAGCACATTGTCATTTTAAGGTATGTCGTTTTCGAAATTATTTATGTTATTGTGGTTTTTATTAACTGAGAAATGAATAACCGTTCATTTTTAATGAATACCGTACTTTGATGAAAAACACAAGCTATATGTGATAATTTAATTCAGGGGTGTCCAAAGTCCGACCCGCGGGCCAAAACCGGCCCGCGAAGCAATTTTAACTGGCTCGCATCTTCATCTGAAATACTTAATTGACTGACGTATTATTTCTTTAACTACTTTAAATATAAGAAAATTCGAAATTTTGTACCGTTTTGAGTACGTCAAAGGATGGTGAATATCGATAACATTGTATTGTTGACCAATTACTAGACTTTCAGTCTTAAAGACATACAAGGGGAACAAATATATTTGATTTTGTTTGTTTTGCTGTCTATCACGTTAAATTACCACGTAAACAATCTCTGTTTTTATTACTGATGGTTCCCCTGCCATGACTGGTGAGCACAGTTGACTAACAAAACTTGTCTGTAACAAAGTTAGCGAAAAGGCTGGCATAGATTTTAAACTTCACTGTATCATTCATAAATATGTTCTTTGTACCAAACACCTTTGATGTGATCATGTCCATAAGCCAGTGATAAAGGCTATGAACTCTGATTCACTGCCAGTTTGATCAGTATCTTCTTGACTTCATTGAGGGAGAATACACATATGTTGTGTATCACAATGGTATGAGATGGCTTAGTCGGGAAACAGCACTACAGCGCTTCAACGAATTTTTTAAAAAATGGGCAGTACATGGAAGATAAGGAAAAACCAATTCCAGAACTATCTGACCCAGCTTGTCTTGCAGATGTTACATTTTTGGTTGATGTGAAAAGACATCTAAACGTTCTTAACACAACACTTCAAGAAGACAATGCAGCGGTAAGACAATTATATGCACACTTCAAAGGCAAATATTTCAAATTCAGCCATAGACCCAAAATTTTACATCACTACAGAAAAAACATGACAAGTTTTCCAGAAAGAAGCTTCAATGAGCCAATGCATAGGTATGTTGGAGGTATCACATTCCTGGCTAAAGAATTTCAAAGACGCGTTCATGACTTTGCAACTATTGAAAAGAAAAATATGTTTTTAAAAAAAATCTTCACCTCTCTCTGTAGATCTGATAATTCTGCAGGCAATCTGCAGCTGGAACTCATGGAGCTAAAAACTGATGCTGAATGTTGCAGCAGACAACAAAAATTTTCTCTATTACTGCAGTCAGCTGCATGGATAAAGAGAGATTCAAAGAAATTCTAACATTTGTTAAGAAAATGTTCAGCTTTTTTGGCTCTACATACTTGTGTAGGCAGACATTTTCAGTTATGAGTTTCATTTTTAAAAAACATGTGAGGATGAGAATAAGTGATTCTCATCTACGTGATAAAATTAACATCAAAACCAGTGGCATTGAGCCAACCTCACCTATTCACTGCATTCAAGATCTTAGTTTCACCCTTCACATTAAAATTTTACTATAAAAACTTCTCAACCTGTCATTTTTATAATATTTTAATCTGGCCCGCGAATATCTTTACATCAAGGAATATGGCCCACCATGCAAAAAATTTTGACGCCTCTGCTTTAATGCAATAAAAACAAAAATAAAATAATTTAATAAGT
The DNA here is from genome assembly GCA_002072015.1 of Radix auricularia. Taxonomy (NCBI): domain Eukaryota; kingdom Metazoa; phylum Mollusca; class Gastropoda; family Lymnaeidae; genus Radix; species Radix auricularia. The sequence continues at coordinate 1,080,151 of MUZC01004563.1, read as the reverse complement.
TAACTTATAATAATTTTATAAAAACTGAAACAGTAATATATACTACTACTTGCAAGTTAAACACAATATTTGAACCAACATGTCATGTAGGTACTTGTTAGCGCATCATTCTGCGCATGTCGAAATTCCACGCAAAAACTGTAGTGGCGATAGGCCTATTAAAAGTACAGATTTTCGGGCCAACGGTGATGTATTGTTTTGTGTGTGTGTGCAGTTTTCTTATAAAAGCTCCATCTGTAGCGTATACCGCTTAATTTTCTAATCAAATTGTTACCTTTTTTGAGCGATTTTAAATTTTCAAATGGTTATGCGTTAGTTATAACAACCACTATGTAATGAAACAAATGTTGCATGAATCCGTTAATTAAGACTCAAAATTAAGAATATTTTTGTTTTACGTTGGTTTTCTCCTTTCAAATGAAAAATCGCGGTTTTCGAAAACGGCTTTACTTTTAAATGCCCACAAATGCCGCCCTTTGAATGAATGCCACCCGGGGCGGACCGCCCCCACCGCTCCCCCCTAGCTACGCCACTGTCTTCATGGCTGCAAGGTATGCAGGCATTATACAGGCGTTTAAGAATGACGCAATAACATTAAATCTCACTGTCAAATCTCTCTCAAACAGTTCATAATATCTAATTTGTCTACATGATACTCAAACTGAAACGAAGTATCCATTTTAGTACTCAAGAACGTTGTAACACATTCTTATTCATGCCCATATACAATTTATAAAATCTAATTATTTTACAAGCAAGGCTATAGAAAAACTGAATATGGCAGAAGAAAGCTTACACACCAACAGAGGCAGAAACTTTGCTAGTGACAATAAAATCCTTTCATTTTCAAAGATGCCCAAAATTATGTATAAATGTATAGTGCTAAAAAAATGTTAAGCAGAAGATGCTCTCAGAGAAATTAATGGAGTACTTAAAAGTTGCTATGACATTTTATAAAATGTATGTGGAGACCTCATCCTTTTAATCGAATCTTAAAGTCAAATTTACCAGGGAGAAAGTTTTGGTGATCCAAAATATGTATCCACATTTTTTAGAAAAAACAGTTGAGAAGAAAGTTCAAGTATTCATTAAATGAGATTATTGTAGAAATTCATGTGATATTTTAGAAGGTCTGTAGAATTTAGAAAACATATAAAATTTTCGTACACCAGGCCATCTGCTGGACTATAAAATGTTGCCTTCAAATGACATTGTGAAGTAAAGACTGTGTAAAAAAATAATTAAAAAATATTTTTAAAATAAATGAATTCAAGACCAGTTGATATATTTTATTAAGATATTAAGGCTCGAAGTTACCTTGCCTAAAATAATATAATTAATTTGAATTTTGCTTACAATTGTTTTCTGCCATGCTGACATAGGCCTTCTGAAACGAGGATGTTTGCGTAAAACTGAAATACCTTACATATGTCAAACTGTTCAACCTTCAGAGGCTTCAGGCAAAATCCAAGATCAGGACAGACACAATCAGGGACCTGCTATTTGCTTACGATTGTGCCCTAAATGCTGCCTCAGAGGATGACATGAAGCGCAGTGTTAGCCTGTTCTCCAGCGCCTGCACTAAGTTTGGTCTGACAATTAACAAAAAGAAGACTGAAGTTCTTTATCCACCCGCGCCTGGAAAGCCTTATGTTGAGCCCAACATCACTGTAAACAGCTAGAAACTCAACACAGTGAATCACTTCACATACCTAGGCAGCACACTGTCTCAAAATATCACCATCGATGACGAAGTGAATGTCAGAATTGTCAGGGCCAGCTCCACTTTTGGCAGGTTGTACCCAAATGTATGGAACAGAAGTGGCATAACCATCCAGACCAAGGTGAAAGTATATAAGGCTGTGGTGCTCACTACACTTCTTTATGCATGCGAAACATGGACCGTGTATCAACGCCATGTTAAAAAAACTGAACAACTTTCACACAACAAGCCTCAGAAGATCCTTGGCATAAAGTGGGAGGACAATACTCCAGACACGGTGGTACTAACCAAAGCAGGCGTCCCCAACATCTTCACCCTCCTGATGCAGTCACAGCTTCGCTGGGCAGGGCACCTAGTCCGAATGCCAAATGAGAGACTAGCAAATAGACTATTCTATGGCGAGCTCCAGCATGACCAGCTGTCCCGTGGTGGATTTAAAAAAAAAACGCTTCAAAGTCACATTAAAACCCCCCTCTGAAAGCGTTTGCCATAAACTCGTGGGAAGAAGCTGCAATGGACCGGTCCACTTGGCGCCAATCCATCCACGAAGGTGTCAGGACATGCGAGGCAAACAGGATCAACGTCGCAGAAAAGAAGAGGCAAGCTCGAAAGGCCCTCGCTGCCACCCGTCCAGGAGACAAGCCACTCGTTCCATGCCCTTTCTGTTCCCGAACTTTCCTTGTCAGGATCATTCTCATCAGCCATCTGCCCACACATAGGCAAAGCCAGTCCCAGCAACCCTCGGATGACTAGAGTGGTTCTCGTCGACTCGACGCACGAACAACGAAGTTATGTGTTAAGTCTTTACAATAGGTACAATTGCCCGGCAACACCGGCCAAGTGTATTTTGGCTTACTTTTGTAAATTTTGGAGAAAAAAAAAGTCAATCACTATTTGAGAATTATTTAGGCCGGAAAGGGTATAACGTGGCATTTTAACTCAAACATCGTTCTACCTTTCCCTCTTTTAACAGTTTAATAAGAGACTCACTTGGTTACCTTTACTGCTGCAAGAATGTAGAATTATGAATTGTAGACAAAATAATTGACCAGACGTTTTTCAACGTTAAAAATTCGTCGCTGCAGTTGCGCAGGTACGGTTCTGATCGACGTCATTCAAAATAATTTTTACTTTGGCTGCCGAATGTACCCATCAAGCGATCTATCGGTGAAAATAGTTTCATACGAAATCGACAAGACTTAAAATATTTCCGTGTGAAAAAAATTCGTATTATAGAGTACATTATATTAGTTTAGATATGCATTTTTGAACGCCTTTAATCAATAAGACGTCACGCACCTCGGGGGAGGGGNGGGGGAGGACAGAGGTGTTTGAGAAATGTGACGTCACATTTACGAAAATCGTAACATTATAAATATAAGATACACTTAAATATTTGATTTCCCACAAATTATTTTATATCGAGGGAGGGGGAGTGAAAAATCGACTAAATTCGCATGACGTCATGTTGGCTTTATTTCATTTAAAACTCAGCACACTGCAGACATTTTAAGCTCAAACTCCAAACTCAATCATGTCAGAAGTATGTCTTCAAACACAATATAAAATTCCCAATGAATTTAACCCCATCAAGTTACGCCGCTAAATACATTCTCATAAAAAAAAATGCGACGACGTTTTTGCACAAAACGGTGTTCTACCGAAAGCGATCCTATTACCCATTGTGTTTCATTAACATGTAAATCTACGCATCGAACGCGCGTAGTTTATTTTTCGAGCGTTTCCGAATGATGAACTGAACAAAAGACAAATCTTTTAGGGAGAATGTATAATAATAATAATTTATTCTTATGAGCATTTAGCAATTGTAGAAAAAATATTTTTGTTTAATAAAAGAGATGGACAATATTTATTGTAATATAAACCGTGTTTATTACATTTAATAAAGCAAAAATCATTACGTAAATTTTAAATTTAAATAATACATTTTAAAATTTCAGTTCATAGATGCTAAGCCAAGCCAAGATCATTATAAGCATGAAAAGGAACATGAATGATTGAATGCGGAGGAATGCGTTCCGCCTAACAAGGTCTGTGCTCTGTCCAGCGATCCGTTGTGGGGTGCCGCCTTCGTGTTCAAAATGAGACAGATGAGCGGGTAGATGGATATCCACGGACTGGATGGGGACCACTGTGGCCTTGACCTTGAAGGCCGGCCCACTGGCGATGAAGATAGGTTTCATGTTGTCCAGCGTATTGTCGTAGCCGTTGCTGCCCATAGGCTATAGGTCATGGCTTGCAGGGCGCTCGCAGTAGCGTTCTGTTGGATGAAGATGAATTCATGTTTTTTTATTATTTTTTAAAAACATACATTTAAAGGGTCTATATTTGTCTTTTGACATCGGCCATGAATCTATTTTTAGATTAACCTCCAA
>MUZC01004563.1:1045025-1075919 GCA_002072015.1 Radix auricularia | reverse complement strand
GGGGGGGAGGGAGAATATAAATGGGGAAGTGTTACCGTGAACGATTAATTAAAATATCGCTAAGTCAATTTTATCTGTTCAAGGTTCCTTAATTCTTGCCGTGTGTCCTCTGGGCGAAACGTTTAAAAAAAATATTCATATTTTCATACATGACAAAAAAGTTATTTTAAACATTCTCATTTTCAAATAGAAAAAGTAGGGCTGCGGAAATTATCGATTAATTTCTCGATTAAACAGTTAAATTTTTTATCCATTAAAATTATTTTAATCGATAAAATAGCGATTAAAAGTATGGTATATCACATGTGCCATTCAACCGTTTTATCAATAAATAATCAATTAGTAGTAATAAAAAATAGTTGCTTTTTTACGTACAAACGTCTCCATTTAAAAATAAAAGATTTTTAAAGTATAAACTATAAAATAAGCTGATTAATTATTCGGTAATTTTTTTTCAAAAGTTAACTATTAATTTTTAAATTAATCGATAACATCCCTAGAAAAAAGGCTTTTATGGGGAGGGAAGGGGAAACGCTTTGTGAGGTCATATTGTAGGGAAGCTAACTTTTTGTGACGACATGTGACGGAAAGGGGGTTGGGTGAAAAATTTGCCAAAATTGAGTGACGTCATTCTTAGACGGAGCCTTTGGTATTTTTTGAATAAACAAAATTAAAATGTTTGTTATTCTATCCCTAGCTCATATCCATCCAGATGAACTTAAATGGCGATGCTAAGATTTAGTCATCTAAGCTTTTTGTAAAAGACTGGCCATGAGCTTTTCTTTTTTTAATTGCCCATCCCATTGACTGATATTTATCTAATAATATGACATTTTGATTGTTAAGGTTCTAAATCATAAGATTTTCCATCAATGGCATGCATTCCCAAAGAAAGCCACAAGAAAATGACAAGAAACATTTGAATGACACCCACAAGGCATTAACTTCCCCAAATGTCCGGCATATATTTCCCAATAATCTATTCCAAATTTTTTATTGACTCAAAAAATACCGAGCTTTATGAGTGATTCCAGTTTCAAGACAGTTGGCAGCTAAAACGACATACCAGTATTTTCACCGCCAACAAAGTGGCTGTTTTATTGGATTAGACTTGCATAAATTAAAATGACTTTGTCTTTTATTACCCTACATAGTAAGGGATACAAATAAGTTACCATAAAATCTAATGTTTTAAACAAACTTATAATTTTATTGTAAGGGATGCTTTGAGTAAAATCCTTCGTTGTAACAGCTTTGATTGTCTGCTATTGAATATACGGATCTACCTACACGCAAAGGTCTTGGGGAAAAGAAGTTAAGGAAAGCACCGAAGTTTCAACCTCAAAAACCACATAGTAAAAGAACGCAATTTGCTTGCATAATCCACCTGCATAACTAAAGTAATTATTGATAATAGTATGTTATGTTTTGCTTTGGAACTATAGCCAGAGGCGTCACCAGGGTTGGTGCCTACAGGTGCGATCCCTACCCCTACTTACAGCTATGCTCGCGATAAACTGCAATCTATAGAGGGTTTTCCCAGCTCTAATTCCCTCACAATCAACGCTTATTGATTTTTTTCACGTAAATCTCAAATGTAAACAGCTTTTAGCACAATCAAATTGTTTTAGAAGTGAAACCCCGACATTTGATTTGGAGCACTTAAGCGAGTGATTTGGGTGTTGTCAGGAGGGCGGTGGGNCAGTGGCGTCGCTAGGGGGGTGCGGAGGGGGCGGGCCGCCCCGGGTGACACCATCAGGGGGGTGACACCAGACCGTAAAATTCTATATATTCCCGTTATTCGGCACTGGAAAACTCGGAGGATTTCTATGGGTTAAATCATGAGGGGGTGACACCATAAGCTACCGCCCCGGGTGACACCATGAGCTACCGCCCCGGGTAACACCAACCCTAGTGACGCCTCTGTTACCCTTGAATTACAGGGTGTCAATTTTATAGAGATGTCTAAAATTGTAAGGGGAATCGATGACAATGCGGCTAGTGCAATTTCATCATTTCTCACGTACCAAATTAGTGATATCTCATACATTGACCTTGCACTTTCAATCAACATTCTTCTCTCTCATACACACACGCACGCACAGACACACACAAACTAAACACAATATTTATGAGGTCATCTGTTAAAAAGGCGGCATCTTCCTCTTCAGATTTCAATTTCTACGCAGCTTCACACTTTAGAAATTCAAAATTTCTCACACCCTGCAAAGGTATTACAGCGCTACGCAAGTGAATCGACGTCCGCCCCCCTCCCAAACCACCTTTTCTATAAGGCAATCGATAATATGGAGCATGTTATTTCTTCACTGGAGAAACTCTACTTGCAGTGTGTAAAAGTTCTCTACAGTCTACAGCCATTGAGGAAACCTTGACCCCATTTCTCCTGATATTTGCTCCTGTAGGTGAAGACTTTGGTCTTATAATTCCTGTACAGAGAGAGATGTTTCGCAAGCGTTGGTTCATATTATATTTTATGCGTATTTTAAAGTCTCGTTTAGCTCGTTTGTTATGAATAAATTTTAAAATTTCTTTACATTCGTTTTATTTGTCATTGACCATATGTTCGTTGAAGAAGGCTCTTTGCTGAAACGATCCCTGTTTTGTGAAGTCTTGTCAGGCTCAATCATACATTGTCTTGTCAGGCTCACTTATACCACGTCTTGCCAGGCTAACTCATACCCTGTTTGTGAAGTCTTGTCAGGCTCACTCATACCCTGTTTGTGAAGTCCTGTTAGGCTCACTCATATCTCGTCTTGTCAGGCTCACTCATACCCTGTCTTGTCAGGCTCACTCATACCCCGTCTTGTCAGGCTCACTCATACCCTGTCTTGTCAGGCTCACTTATACCCTTTCTTGTCAGGCTCACTCATACACTTCTTGTCAGACTCACTCATACCCTGTCTTGTCAGGCTCACTCATATCCCGTTTTGTCTGGCTCACTCATTTTCTGTTTTGTCAGGCTAATTCATACCCTGTCTTGTCAGGCTCACTCATAACCTGTCTTGTCAGGCTAAATTGTATCCTGTCTTGTCAGGCTCACTCATATCACGTCTTGTCAGGCTCACTCATATCACGTCTTGTCAGGCTCTCTCATACCCTGTTTGAGACTTCTTGTCAGGCTCACTCATACACTGTTAGTGACTTCTTGTCAGGCTCACTCATACCCTGTTTGTGACTTCTTGTCAGGCTCACTCATACCCTGTTTGTGACTTCTTGTCAGGATCACTCATACCCCTTCTTGTCAGGATCACTCATACCCTGTCTTTCAAAGGCTCACTCATACCCTGATCGTCAGGCTCACTCATAACCTGTCTTTTCAGGCTCACTCATACCCTGTCTTGTCAGGCTCACTCATACCCTGTCTTTTTCAGGCTAACTCATACCCTTTTTTCTTATTAGGCTCACTCATACCCTGTCTTGTCAGGCTCACTCATACCCTGTCTTGTCAGGCTCACTCATACCCTGTCTTGTCAGGCTCACTCATACCCTTTCTTGTCAGGCTCACTCATACACTTCTTGTCAGACTCACTCATACCCTGTCTTGTCAGGCTCACTCATATCCCGTTTTGTCTGGCTCACTCATTTTCTGTTTTGTCAGGCTCATTGATACCCTGTCTTGTCAGGCTCACTCATAACCTGTCTTGTCAGGCTAACTCATATCCTGTCTTGTCGGGCTCACTCATATCACGTCTTGTCAGGCTCACTCATATCATGTCCTGTCAGGCTCTCTCATACAATGTTTGAGACTTCTTGTCAGGATCACTCATACACAGTTAGTGACTTCTTGTCAGGCTCACTCATACCCTGTTTGTGACTTCTTGATAGGATCACTCATACCCTGTCTTGTCAGGCTCACTCATACCCTGTCTTTCAAGGCTCACTCATACCCTGATCGTCAGGCTCACTCATAACCTGTCTTGTCAGGCTCACTCATACCCTGTCTTGTCAGGCTCACTCATACCCTGTCTTTTTCAGGCTCACTCATACCCTTTTTTCTTATTAGGCTCACTCATACCCTGTCTTGTCAGGCTCACTCATACCCTGTCTTGTCAGGCTCACTCATACCCTGTCTTGTCAGGCTCACTCATACCCCGTCTTGTCAGGCTCACTCATACCCTGTCTTGTCCGGCTCACTCATATCCCGTTTTATCTGGCTCACTCATGTTCCGTTTTGTCAGGCACATTCATACCCTGTCTTGTCAAACTCACTCATAACCTGTCTTGTCAGGCTAACTCATATCCTGTCTTGTCAGGCTCACTCATATCACGTCTTGTCAGGCTCACTCATATCACGTCTTGTCAGGCTCTCTCATACCCTGTTTGAGACTTCTTGTCAGGCTCACTCATACACTGTTAGTGACTTCTTGTCAGGCTCACTCATACCCTGTTTGTGACTTCTTGTCAGACTCACTCATACCCTGTCTTGTCAGGCTCACTCATACCCTGTCTTGTCAGGCTCACTCAAAACCCTTTCTTGTCAGGCTCACTCATACCCTGTCTTTCAATGCTCACTCATCCCTTGTCTTTCAAGGCTCACTCATCCCTGATCGTCAGGCTCTCTCATAACCTGTCTTGTCAGGCTCACTCATACCCTGTCTTGTCAGGCTCACACATACCCTGTCTTTTTCAGGCTCACTCATACCCTTTTTTCTTATTAGGCTCACTCATACCCTGTCTTGTCAGGCTCACTCATACCCTGTCTTTTTCGGGCTCACTCATACCCTGTCTTGTCAGGCTCACTCATAACCTGTATTGTCAGGCTCACTCATACCCTGTCTTGTCAGGCTCAATCATACCCTGTCTTTTTCAGGCGCACTCATATCGTGTCATTTTCAGGCTCACTCATACCCTTCTTGTCAGGCTCACTCATACCCTGTCTTGTCATGCTCACTCATACCCCGTCGTTTCAGGCTCACTCATACCCCTTCTTGTCAGGCTCACTCATACCCCGTCTTGTCAGGCTCACTCATACCTCGTCTTGTCAGGCTCACACATACCCTGTCTTTTTCAGGCTCACTCATACCCCTTCTTGTCAGGCTCACTCATACCCCGTCTTGTCAGGCTCACTCATACCCCGTCTTGTCAGGCTCACTCACACCCTGTCTTGTCAGGCTCACTCATACCCTGTCTTGTCAGGCTCACTCATACCCTGTCTTGTCAGGCTCCCTCATACCCCGTCTTGTCAGGATCACTCATACCCTGTCTTGTCAGGCTCACTCATAACCTGTATTGTCAGGCTCACTCATACCCTGTCTTGTCAGGCTCACTCATACCCTGTCTTTTTCAGGCGCACTCATATCGTGTCATTTTCAGGCTCACTCATACCCTTCTTGTCAGGCTCACTCATACCCTGTCTTGTCATGCTTACTCATACCCTGTCTTGTCAGGCTCACTCATATGACGTCTTGTTAGGCTCACTCATACCTTGTCTTGTCAGGCTCACTCATGCCCTGTCTTGTCATGCTCACTCATACCCCGTCGTGTCAGGCTCACTCATACCCCGTCTTGTCAGGCTCACTCATACCCTGTCTTGTCAGGCTCACTCATACCCTGTCTTGTCAGGCTCACTCATACCCTGTCTTGTCAGGCTCACTCATACCCGGCCTTGTCAGGCTCACTCATACCCTGTCTTTTTCAGGCTCACTCATACCCCGTCTTGTCAGGCTCACTCATACCCCGTCTTGTCAGGCTCACTCATACCCCGTCGTGTCAGGCTCACTCATACCCTGTCTTGTCATGCTCACTCATACCCTGTCTTGTCAGGCTCACTCATACCCTGTCTTGTCAGGCTCACTCATACCCTGTCTTTTTGGCTCCCTCATACCCCGTCTTTTCAGGCTCACTCATACCCTGTCTTGTCAGGCTCACTCAAACCCCTTCTTGTCAGGCTCACTCATACCCTGTCTTGTCAGGCTCACTCATACCCTGTTTGCATCTTATCCATCTACTTGTGTCATCACATACCCCTTCTTGTGTGTTATATCTCGAACCATTCGGACTAAAGCAGTGTAGTTCTTGGACAGATTATGTAGAACCGCTGGTAACTCATAGGATTGTTTCTTGCTTAATAAATAACTCAGAAAAGATATAATTCGTGTTGTTTTATTTCTTTAAATATATATTTTAAAGCTACATTTGCATTTATATAGAAGTGAAAATGTCACCCACTGCATCAAGTGCGTCTATACACACGTGAGTAGTCAAAGTCAAACTCTTACCACGGTCATTTCTGTTTAGTGTTGACTGGCTGTGTATCTTTCAAACAATTTAATCCTGACAAACACGCGAGGGGAGGGGTAGGTTTAAGTCAAATGTTCCAATCGAGAAATTAAGAGGATAGAGGAAGCAATGCACTATTTGTGACGCTTTTCAAAATTCTAATTTCTAATTTTATATTTATGACTATTCATAATTAATTTTGCAATCTTGAGACATTAAAATGACGTCAATTAAAAAAAAAGCAGAGATTTTTATCATCCAATCGTAGTTCAGAGTGGAGACAGATGCTTCTTCCTTCCTCCACTGCCAATTAATAATAGAGACACTTTGACACTACATCAAGATTTACATTACATTTAAACTGATATAAACGCTGAGCTGAACGATGTTAGTTCGCAATATTGAGTTTTATGACACTGCTCTATTTGGTCTCATACTTCTATTTGCTGAAACACTGTTCTGTTTGGCAACACACTATACTGTTTGCTGACACATTGTTCTAATTTGCTATCCCCCTAAAATGTTTGAGATACACTCTGATGACATTCTGCTCTGTTTTCGTGTCTGTTTTAAAATCAGGACACCATGGAGTTTCTTTGTATCACATTATATTGTGAAAAATATTTGAGGTAACTCTGTCAAATGTCCGCTCTCTACCTGACGTTATCTCCATGTGAGGGTGCCAGTCTGTTCGATCTTCACTCCGCACCCTCTCGGGGCGCTACTAGTTTATTTTAAAATGGCACTGTATATATACAGATAAAGCGCTGCATTATGAGCTAAAAATAATTCGACCATGACTAAGATTCTTTTTCTACACATGTAACGGGGGCGGGGGTTAAAATAAATAAAAGGCCGATTGTGTGTGTATGTGGGGTGGGGGGAGGTGGTTTAGGATCGATGCCGGTAAAGAATCAATAATCGACCAGTACCATTAAACAGACTTCATCGATTTCTTGAAGAGAGAATATTAGTGACATGGCCGTTTCTACAACATGGTTGAAATATAATATTTTAAAGAATTTTATGATGGTACACAGGAATTGACAGGAAGGTAAGATTGCTTTAGTTTAGTGCATTTAGACACATGATTAATAACTGTCAGATTGTTTAAGGTATTATTCAATGGTCACATTTGCTTAGACATTATTAAATTCCTTCTCCAAAATACTACTTCACAACGAGACGAGGGATGCAATAAATACAGCCAAGATTTTAATAAGTTTATTCATGCTGTCTTTTTAAAATTTAATAATATTCTTACTAGATTGAGTGAGCAAAAACTGATTAGAAATAATAAAAGTGTAGTAAAAAAATCACTCAAATAATTACGATTTGTATATAACGATGAGTGTGTAGTGCATCTATGTATGTATTTTGCATAGTACACAAACCTATATTAAATCTATGTTGCAATTATTAAAGACCTTGGAGTTCATAGGCATCCCACGCTTTTAAACAAAATTCATACTGAAATAATTTACATTTTTATATGTATATCAATAACAGACTTGATGGCCATGTAGAAGAAATTTGTTCTATATCCTAAGCCAATAAAGTTATGTTTTTTTAAATAAAAAGATGTGATTAAAAATGTTTGAAAACCCAACATACTTTTTAAAATTGATTAAAACACTTAGCTTCTAAATGGATACGCTGGTAAGAAACACTTCATTCGTCCATGATGACCATGAAGCATACGATGAGTTCGAGAGGGCAGTTCGAAGCTGGTCATACAATGACAACAATGAAAGTAGAGGTGTGCAAGACATATGCAACATACTCGATGCATTGGAGGAGAAATTGACTGCCTCAAAAACACCTGAGCACGGAACCAAGGGTTGGGATCAAGCTGTGTTGATGTTTAAGGAGTTGCTCAATGTTGGCGGGTAAGGGATTTTTAAAAGGCTATTTGCGGAAGGCTACATTAAAAGTCTGTTTTTATCTGCCGCATGGATATAGCCCGAGAACCTGTAAAATTCTTTGCACTTTTTCTTTAATCGTAAGATAGACAACAAAAAACTGAGAAATATAATCTAAGAAATTCACAACAACAACGAACAGAATATCAAACAACAACGAACATCATTTACAGCACGATACTTGTATTTTGGGGTGGCGAAAAGAGGTGTGCGGTTTGGGGGGGGGTGGAAATCGACGTTTCTCGAATCAACATTTTAGGAGCAAATGATCAAATGGGGTAAAACAGGTCGTTTTGTTTTTTAAATTATGCACCCAAAATGTAAAAATGTTTCCGAACCCCCATCACAGAAATTATGGGAAAATGAAACAACTTTAAATTTGATCAAAAACAGAAGTCTGTGTACAGAGGAAGTACGGCTCTCGCATCAAAAAGTTACATTTCATCCTGTCAAGGTTTAAAAAAAACCAAATTTTTAAAAAAGGATTTTAAAAAATAGACCAAGATTCATTATTCGCATTGATGAAAATTATATTTTATGAGTAGGTAAAATGACGGTAAATCTATGTAAAAAATACACGCACAAACGCTTACAATTTATTTAATGACTATCTACGTGGCTTCGCGGTATTAGAGTGCAGCCTTACACTAAATACATACTTCAGTGACAAAAAGGTGGTTTAAATTCTGCTTCGTTCCAAATAGGAAATACAGGGAGTCCTCGGGTTACGCCAGTCCCTAGTTACGCTGTTTGTGCTCACGAAAGTGCGCCCATAAAAATATTTAAAAAATAACATTATCCGTCATTTCGTCTTTTTAAACTCACTTATATTAACTTCACGACCACGTGTGGTCACGTCCGCGAAATAACAAAATTAAAAAATCACCCACTTCCCATGATGCTATCGAGCTGAAATTTTGCACATAGACTTTGTCACCTAACAATGCATTGTTTAATTTTTTTTAGATCAATCGAATGTACCGTAATTAAATTAATGAATTTTTAGTTTATTTCTATGTGTCTCTATGTAGCATGTAGACCTACATTTTTGTGTTACATAATCAATACTCTTAGTTATGTCTTACATATAATAAATGGATTTATAGTTAAAAAAAAAAACTTTGTATTTACGTATTGTTTAATTTAATCATTATTTTTTTTTCACGTGTTCAGACATTGTTTTCACTGTTTAAAGTACCTTTAAAAAAAATCATTAATTATTAAATTTTTATAGCACTGTACGTACGGTACTTTTCAGTATTGAAAAAAAAATGTTCTGACTTTATTACAATGAAATTCCGGTTACAACGCGTTTTAAGAACGGCACAACGTCGTAGCCAAAGAGCCCCTTGTATGGCAAAGCTTTGTGACGTCATATTGGGAAAAGAAGTAGGTGGGGGGACTAACTTTTTGTGACGACATGTCACGAGGAGGGTGTGACAACATTTATGTTCGGCTCCTGGGCAGCCTAAACGCAAAATCTAAATATATGAATATGTTTAATCACATACAGTATTATACAAGATATTCCTTATTGCTACTTGACTTTTCTTGTTATCGCAATGAGAGACTTGGCTGATGAGAATCGTCAGATTATTTATGGAATTTAGTAGCCTTTTGTTTACTTTATATACAATTCATGTTCAGAATCAAATGAGTTTAACGCGTTTTAAAGCAAATGAAATGATTATAATTTGTTTTATTTATGGTCCTAGGATTATATTACTTAAAGGAGGCTCTTTAAAAAGGATATAATTATATCAAAATAAATCATGAAATATGTCTTATCATTGATTATTCTTTGTTTGTTTTATTTTGTGTTCGAAACAATTAACCAAGATACTGTGTTTTTTGTGTGTCTATTTTCGAATTTGCAGAAGTCTTGTGAGCGATAATGCTGTGGTGATAAAAGATATGAGAGCAGCGTTTTACTCATTTTTTGTACGACTCCTTGACAAAAAATATAACACACTTCATTTTCATATTGCCTTCAAATGTATAGAAGACTATTACCTTAGCCTTCAAGACTTCATAAAGGTAGGTTAGGCCAATCCTTTTCTTAATTTTTTTTTAATGCCACAGTTTTCCCTTGAATATACAGTCAGTTATCCCTTCATGCTACCATTATTGGTGTGTTGAAACAGGATTGATCCTGTATACATTAATGGAACGACGTACTTGTTTTAGTTTTAATTTTTGCCAAGGTCAAGGCTAAGATATAAAGTCAGAACATATTCAGCGGCATAGTGAGGTCTTCTGTAAGCTCCACTCTTATACTTATACCCTCCCTGCCCGCAGTACCCTGGTCTTAAAGCCTTATAATATATGATATAGAAAGAATATTGTAGAAATATTGAATTCTAAATATCACTTCATATAGGTTCTCTTGATTAAAAAATTATTACATCAACGCAGGTAGTAAGTAGTTTAGAGTTAAAATCTCATTAATTACAGGAAAACATGCTGGCCTTGATGAGTAAACATTATAGTAGAATCCTTATATTAGTTTTTATTTGATTATTAATTATACTCCTCACAATTACAGCTGACAACATTACAAACTTTTATGTATTTGTCTGTGTAGATGTTACTCTTTAAATTAAGGTTTTCATATTTCAAATTGTTAAAACAAAAGGAATTTGATAAGGAGCAAGTGGAAAAGTTACTGTTGGTGATTTGCAAGCATATAAAAGAAGACGACTGTGTTGAAGGCAAGGCGTTTGTTGATACATACTCTCAGTTTATAAGGAAGCTTTTAAAGGATATTTTAAGGTAAATAGTTAATAGTCGAATACTATTAAAATAAAGCCATTTCTTAACTCTGACTGGCCAAGGTAATAAAATATACTATAGAATTGAAATTATAAAAATTGGATAGATAGTTACTTGAGATTCATTTCATAATAATTCATGATTAAGATTTAATTTAAGTGTAAGAATTTATTTGAGACTCAAAAGAGGTCAATGTGTTTTTTTAAAAAAAAAAAAGAATCACTGATGCAGTATAAATAATACAAATTAAATGCAAGATTATTAGACTACTTGATTAATAGTTCCTGATTCATGTTTTAAATGAAATTAAAATCAAATAGGTAATGACACAGAAGAGGCTATTATAGTTATGTATTATATATATTACTACTATATTACTTAAAATAAAAATTTCAGTTTTTCATGTTATATAATTTTATGTTATGATAGTACTAATATTATTATTACATTATTAAATTATGTTAGTTAGTCTAGTCTTAGAGATATTATGCTAAGGATATTTAATATTTGAATGGTCAAAAAAGAGAGGAAGAAGTAATCATTTATGTTTTTCTGAGGTTTTCAGTTTAAAATAGAAATGTAAAAAACAAAATTAATTAAAAAGACAGAAAATCTAAATGTTTCCTATTGTCTTTTTTGTGTAACAGCAAAACCCAAGTCAAAGATGCATGTACTGCCTTGTTGGACTATGCTGTACATCTGTACCTTGGGTGTGTACAAGTAAAAGAAGATATTTACAATAGACTGGTTGACTCTGGGAAAGTTGTAATGGATTGCTTGGAAAATCCATTCTCAGTAAGGGAATTGCATTTTATGCTAGTTAAATTCACAAACCATTTACTTTTTTGTAGATTTATATTTAAATGCAGGATTAAATGTACTTAAAACGGGATGAAATAACTTTTAACAATTTAAAATCTATTATTTAATCTTGAGTCACTTTAAACACTAGTTGATCCCCAAATGAGATCATATCATACAACATACTACTGTTGTGATCATCTTATATTGTTAAAAATAATTAGTACTTTAGTCTACAAAAATCCTGGAATTAGTGACTTTTATTATTTAATAAGGGCTGTTGGAAAATATCAGCTATTGTTTAGGAATCATTTTAATGTAATTGTAATAAATTTAAATGTTGAAAACAATTTTTAAAAAGCTGATCATCTAATTTTTACAGAAAAAATGCATATTATTAGAATCAAGGTAAATAAAATTTATCACAAAAAATACAAGCAAAGAAAACACTTATAATTTGATGAGATTGTAACATTTCATATACTTTTTGCACATTTTAAAAATGGGATCAGTAAAAAAGTATGTGCTGAAAATAAATTCAGAAATGATTAAGATAAAACTTATGTATTATATTCAAATCACATTGTTTGGACCAACAAACTTTTGGTTAAATTAAGTGCTCATTTTAACTTCTGCTTATACCTTTCTTTATATTTCATTTTAAGACATTAAAGATTACTTTTTACTTATCAGACACATTCCTTTTACACAGATGTTTTTTTAAAAAAAAATAATATTTTCAAATACGTTTTAGCATTTATCATTAAGGATGTCATTGATTAGAATAAAATTGTCACATATATTAGAGATATTAGACATTTTTTAAAGAGGTTACATGCATAAAACATAGAATAATTCACATATAAAACTGTATTGATTCCACCAAACTAAATTGGTAGTTTAAATTGCACTTTTTCTATCATTGAGTATTTTGTTACTATTGTATCATATATAAATAATTTCAAAATACCATTTTACTATGCAAAAAGAACCCAAATTTATATGCTATAGAGGACATTTGAAAAAGTAACATCATAATTACTTTATCTAGTGAACAGATCCATGTCAAATACTAGAATGTATATAAAATATATTTTCATTAAAATTTGGCATGTTCTTTTGCGTTTTTTAAATTTTTAAATAAATTTTTTAACTTTGGCATTGAATATATGAAGATGGCCTTTTTTTCTTTCTTTAAGTACTATAGTGATTTAGAGAAAATAAAACTCTACATTAGGAAATGCACTGTCCTATTTAAAGATCCCACATTTGCCCCTCATAAAGCAGCAGCCAGATATAGCAAGGAATTCATGGGAAAAATGATGAGGGAGTTAGGGTATGATAATTTCTTTTACTCATAATTCTGTCTACAAAAATACCTGCAATAGAATCACTTTCTTAAATATATTATACTAAAATATTTATAAATAACTATCTATTTAATTTGTATAGTAATTCATTGTGAAATTTTGTAGAAATTTTACACATTTTTTTTGTTACTTAGATGTAAATATATGAGTTAAAATCAAAGTAATTAATTGATCTACATCAAAAATAATTATCATTTAAATTCCTCACAAATTAAGATATGTCTTATTTTAGAATGAGGAAATACAGTATTTCAATTGTATTTCAGAAAGCGTAATTTGCTGGAAGATCTCTATGCAGAAGTATTCGATTTGGCTGTGGCTGTCACAAAATGTTCTTACAAAGAAGGAGAAGAGAACTACATTTATGATTTACTCGATGATGTTACATCTTTCTTCAGGGGTACACAAGCTGAAGGAAAACCATTTACAGTTAGTTTATATGGCTAATATCTAATTTAAAAAGGATTTCTTGGTGTTACTATATAAGGCTTATATGTTATATAATCTTAATGCTTTAGAAACATAAAAGAGTAGCTTAAAAATTATTAAAGTATAATATGTTTGTTGTTTATAGAAATACAATCAAATACATTCATTAATGTTAGTACAAAAACAAATAATACCTTAATAAACAGCGCATTAAAAAAGCTATGATTTAAAAAATATTTTAGATTAAATCACATTATGAATGAAACAATTTTTGTAACATGTCATATCTCGATTGAAAATCTAAATCCTTTGCAGTTTATTAAACAGTTTCATAGAATTGAGTGAGCAGATCAATGAAATTTTTAAAAAATCAGATATGTTGGCAAATATGGTTGTGTTCCAATAACTGCTCTCTTATAACAAAACCTATACGTTTTTGCATCTTATTTTATCTTTAACAATACAGACACTCTTTCTGTACATACGATTTTGCATGGTTTTATGTCTTGTCTTTCATGTTGTAAAAATTTTCAATGTTAATAGTTTGTTGGTTTTCCTGGCTTGTCCAGTAAACTCATTTCACACTTGGGTGTCAGATAGGAAGGAGGAGGATTTGTATATGTTCATACTTTTGAGTGGAACAAAAAAAAAGTGTTTTTATTCCTATTTCTATAAAGTGTTTTATTAGATCTTTTTGGTTGTATGTATAATATAAAGTTAGAATTTAACACCTTATGTATTAGTACAAATTTGTTCTTTGCTCATCTATCATGCAGTGTTTCTAGGTTAAGTATCATCAAACTAATAGAGTAATTCAGTTCAGTTGTGAATGTTCACAAGTAAATATTCCAGAAGCTCTTTTTAAACTTTTTTTTTCTAATTTATAATTTCCCTGGTAGATGGGTTTCATTCAGAAGATGCATATTTCATAATAGGTCTGAATAATATAAGGTAGCAATTTAGTTTTACCTTCTTATTGATTCGTAAGACTTTCTTTTTATAGAGCCTAGAGTTTGGTTGGATTTTAAAATTATTTGATTAATATTTAGATTCCATTGCATTGTTTTATTTATTGTCACTCCTTTTGTTTGAATGAGCTGTTTTCTATGAATAACTTAGTTTGCATTTATTTGTTTTCTTTTTATTTGATGGAAAGATGCACACCAATTATTTGTTTCCTATTTTTGTAATTCATCGATGTCTTTTGGTAACAGTTAAATATCTTTTTCTGACCTAATTGTTCTTTAGACTATACAATCATCAGCTAATAACCTAACTTTTGGTCCTGATGAGGGCCTAGAACAATTCTGTGTGGAACTCCAGAGTTTACTATTATTGGTGCTCTTTTAAATCCATTAATTATTACAGTTAATTCTTTGCCAATTAGGAAATCTTGAATCCACTGGTGTAAGGGAACAGAGATGCAAAAAATTTCAGTTTTAAGAGTAAACTAGAACTGTGAATTTTATTAAATGCTTTTAACAAGTCTAGTCACATCTATCAATTTGATTATTATCTAATCTCTTTGACAAGTCATTTGTAAGACCCATTAATTGGGTTTCACATAATCTGTTCTTCATAGCCATGTTGATGAGGATACAGGAAACAGACATAATCCTTGCCAAAATAAATGATGAAGTTATTTTAAGAAATGACCACATTGAACAAAAAGACTAAAAATTGCTTTTTTAAAATTTTCTTTACAGAAAAATGCTGAAACCTTTGCCAATATTGTAAAAAAATTTATCAATATCCTGGAGGAAATGGAAATGCGATTTTTTCTTAAGTCAAGATTTGTTTATGTAGTGGTGGATGATGGTTTGAAACTGGTTTACAGAAAGTAAGTCACAAGATAGTAGGGTTATTTGGAATAAGATTATGTTTTAAATATTTAAATATTTTTTATATACCTGTTGATGCACTACACTAGTGCTTCTCAAACTTTTTAGTATGATGGACCAGCAGGAATTTTTCTATTGTACAAGGGACCGGTGCAGTGTTTTCGCTGTATTGATGTGGCAGCGAAATGTATTTTATTTTATTTTTTTCATTTTATGTGTTCATTAAAAAAACGTTGACATATTCTATAGCATTGATGGCAAAACTATGCAATGTGTGCCATTTATGAAGCCTCATCAGCGGGCACTTGACTAAAATATTTCTCCATTAATCAATCCACTTTGCTGGCACTGTGTGTTGGCATTTGGCTATTTATAAGTAGGTTTTTATTGAATTTTGGGCACGCGGCCCCAAAAAGTTTCTATAGGGTTTGTATTAATGGTTGTAAATAAGGGATTATAATTATATGTTTCTGTCCTTTCTTTGTATTCTGTGGATTGGCTGTGGAAGTCCCAGGGATTGGCATGGGTCCATGGCGGACCACCACTTTGAGAAGCACTTACTTACTCTACACAAATATGCTTAAATTGAATATAATAACATATTCATACATACATACATAGAAAATAAGAACACACATTATATATATATATATATATATATAATGTGTGTTCTTATTTTCTATATATATATATATATATACATATATATATATACATAGATTTTTATGACCATTTAAAGACTGCACTGTTGAGTATCATAGTAAAATTAATTATTAATTTTATCAGTAATAAACAGTTTTCAAGATCATGGTTAGAAATGCTGATTCCGTTATACAAGCACCCTTGTGAAAACACAGCAAGAGCTTGTTACACCATAACCAGTGAAAACAAAATGTTAAAATGGAAGGTACTTGTAACAAATGTGTGTGTTTTAAACTAGACCAATTTTAAAGGTCTTTTGAACCTAATCAAATCAATATTTGTTATTTAGGGATGCATATATTAATTGAACAAGAATATTTTAAAAATCTATTGCATATTTTAAAAAAAACAACAACGCATTTTATCATATTTATTTAAATGTGTCTATTAGGAGAACATAGATTTAGCTGATCAAATATGTGAGTTGGTTGCAGCCTTTCAACCTCCTGAGAAAGTTGAAGGGTTAAGCAAAAAGGAAAAAGATGAGATTGAACAGTTTTTGGACTATTATAAGCGATCACTTGAATACTTCTTTGATGGATTGAAGTAAGTTTTTTACTTTTTAGCTCAACAAAATCTATGACATATTTGTAATTAGTTCCAGGTCTTTAGTACAGCTATAAAATATATCTTGTAATAAGAATGAATTGATTGATATGTATCCCAGAATTGTTCCTATAAAATTGAATTAATTATCATAGCTTAGAGGTTTTTGTGAAATTTCAAGCAATCAGTTATAGAAAAATGAATCCAACCCAAAGTTTATTCCTTATCATTAAATTTATTTTGGTTAAATTTAAACTTTTGAAATAGTACTTTTTAAAAATTTAATCTCACCACAAAATTATAGAAATAAACATTTATAAATATCTGCTTGCATTTTTTAAGGTAATTAATTAAATTAATAAAATCATTTTGAATGAAACTAAAATTTTAACAATTATGCTAATGATAAATTCAAATTTCATTGCACTTTAGATTTAAATTTGTAAAAGAACTGTAATGTTAATAGATTTTTGGTGAAATTTCTTAATAAATTCTAAAAAAACTGGAACAATATATGTTTTAATAGAGGTGATCTTCTTTCCTATATTAATTTACTATTTCCTACAATTTTAAAACTTTTTTAAAACTTTGAAACTAATAAAATATTTTATTCAAATGCCAGTATATTACTAGATTGTATCACTAGATATAACTATATTTAATAGAAGACGCTAATAAAATAATGAGATGAGCCAGAAATATAATTAGCTGTTAAAATCACTGACCAACCTAAATTGAGGCTTGTGTTTTTGGCATTTTATCTTTCTCATTAGTCATATCTGTCCTAATGGATTAACCCAGTGCTTCTCAATTATTTGCTGTCATCCCCCATCCCCCAGGAAGAAGAGAACAATTAGTGCCCCCCTCATGACTGTAAATAGTATCATTTGTCTATAAAATTGTTTTAAGTACACCTCTGAGGTCAAACGGGGCCCCCTTTATGGAGTCTCACGCCCCCACTATTTTACAACCACTGGATGAACCCAATCATCTTAAATTGATTAAAAAGTTTAAAAAGTGAAAAGATCAAGCTAAAAAATGCATATCAATAAATAACAGTTAAAAGAAAAAGTATACATAAAATACAGGTTAATATTTTCAAATGTAACTTCAGGAAATTAAGGTGAGATGTATTAATTTTAGAAGTGTTTTTAAACATTATTATTATTCACTTACAGAAAGGACAAAATGTTAAAATCCTTCAGCAAAAGAATGATGAAACTGAGCCTCAAATTTATGGCAACACAACACAAAGTTCTCTTTGAACTTGCCGAAGCAATAGCGGAAAGAACAGAATTAAATATAAAGGTTGATCATTTATTTTGTCCAAATTTTTATTTTTGTAACTAACCAGCTTCAGGAGAAATTTTGTTTTTGTAGAATTTCAACATAACAACCAATTAAAATGATTCTTTGTTTACAAGTTGTCAAGAGAAGTAACATTTGTGCATAATATACTTTTACATATGTTGTTTTTAAAAAATGAATTTAAAAATCTCATATTTAAATATAATTGTTAATATCTTCAGGAAGATAAGAATGAAATGATTGAAGCTGTCAAAAAGTTTCATGTACTACTTAAGAATGAAGAACTCCCATGGATGTTATGCTGGCCTTTACAGAGAGCTGCCAATGATTTTCTTAATACAGCAATGGAACCATTTAAGTAAGTTTAAAGAAAAATAAATCATAATAATATTTTTAGTGTGTTAAGAAAAGGAATTAAGTCCTTAAAAAAATTATCTTAAAAAATATCTGAAATAAAGACATAAAATTAAAATAATTCTACCATAGGTTGATGGTGGGTAATTTTAAAAAAAAATCATTAAATTTTTTTATAGGGCTGTGAAAATTAACTGTTTATTAAAAATTTTAATTGATTAAATTTAATTGGATAGGCTAAAATTGAAGAAAATATTTTTTTTTTGTTTCCAATTTATTATTTTATATTTTTTGCTACTTACATACTTTGCCCTGATATTATTACTATTTGTTTAGACATGCATAATGTTTTTTCCCCTATTTTTTGCATAGCTGAATTAGATTTAAGTCACATTTGGGAGCCATGGATTTAGCGCGACTTAACCCAGGGTTGCATACTCAATAAAATAATATTTACTGACAAATGTAAGAACTCTCAACAAAATTTACGGACAAAGAATTTTTTATAGACACATTTAACATAAAATGTTGACCTTAAAACGAACGAGTATGAAGAATGCTCCAAGCATTGGAGCTAAAAAATTTAAAGTATCTACATGAGCACGTCTCTATTACCATGCTCATATTTTATATCACATTAGTCAACAATATGATTAATACACTCCAACAGGCTCTTCTATCTCGTGGAACACAGCTGCAATATTCGTAGTGTGTCTGCTTCCATGAACTCTTAAAAATTCTTTGTACAGCTGTAATCTTTTGCAACTATGTGAAAAACAGCTGTGAATGCCTCTGCATAGCTGTTCAATAAATTTGGGCTAAATATCTATTTGCCGCACGTACATACTGCATTACATTTGGAATTATTGTTTATTGATATCCGGTCCTTAAATTCACCGTTTGTAATCTATGTAGGCAATGTAGGTTGAAAATAGCATTTTCTGTTCACTTCAGCTTTTTTAACAATAATTTTATCCCCATTTTTGTTTATTTCACCCTTTTCACTGTGGCTATCGTCTTCGCTTGTATTCATCTTCTCCACCATTTTCTTAAAAACATATACTATTTCTGACATTAATTTTGTCATAATTTATGCGTAATTGTGACTTAATGACTACTGATCTGTCTAAACAAGTCCATCTTGCCACGATGCGTATAGACGCGCGAACCTAGCTGTCCAGAAAGCTCTTACAGTTTATTAATAGAGCGCAGCATGCCACTAAAACAAATTAAAAAAAAAAAATTTGAATCAGGAAAATAGAAATCACAATCAAGATTTACTGATTTTTTAAATGTTGAGATTCCACATTTTGTCAATTTTTTTACGGACGTCTTAATTTTTTAAGGGAATTTTAAGGACAGGCAAATTGAAGAGAAATCTTTACCGACTGTCCGTAAATTTACAGATGGTTGGCAACCCTGACCTAACCCATTTCACTAAGAAATGAACACGAGTTAATGGGATCTATATATGCATTATATAAAATACAATTAATCTAAATTAATCAGTAAATCGATTAAATTTTTCACAACATATAGATTTATTTTTTTTAATCAGTACCAGCCCTACTTTGAATACATTATTGTAATATATATATATTTATATTTATCTTTTCAGAGATGGTAAAGTATTCACTGATGATGATTTCATGGTGTTTACATCCATTAGCCAGACATGTCTCCAATATGATGTTGTTAATCCCGAAACTGGCCAATTTCCTTCTGGTTATTTTTCAATATTTTTGAATGTCATTAAACCCCTTCTAAATTGGGTAAGAGATTTGATGAAGTAAGAGTAAGTTCATATCTATCATAATATACTATATGTCTATCACAATAGAGCAAACTTTCTGTAGCAATTTATGCAATAATCATTTAAGTATGTTGATAATAAACCTTTTTTTTGCTTGTACTTATGAAGACATTTTAAAGACACAAAAGATATTTTAACATGTCTATAGCTTTTTCAATCATTTCTAGAGCAGCTATGAAAAATATTAAACAATTTTTATAAGTTATTTCATAAAAATCAAATGATGTACAAATTAGTTACAATCCATTAAACAGGTCCAAGCTTTAAATAAGATGGATTTAACAGCAGCACTAGTCCCAGATCTAATAAAATGTTTGGATACAGATGATGAGAATGTCATTATGTTGGCTGGTGTTTACCTAAACATGTATGGTCAAGCATCATCAGGGCAGAAAGTGGTGGCCCCTTACCTTGACAAAATAATCACAGTTTACATAGAAAAAGAGAATTCACAACTGTTAAGTAAGTACACAGGCTTTTTCATTAAGAAGAATATCATCGTAGTTAATAGTTGTGAGGTAAGAGCAGGGAGCACTCTATAAATGATAACCACTCACATTTTTTAAAGGTTGTTTTGAGACAGCCATTACCTGCCATCAACCAGTATATTAGTGCCAATAATGACTTGTAATCTCAAAGGAGGGACTGTGTTTATTTTTAAATTTGTTAATCCCCAAGAAGTATGACATCTAAGTTTTTTTCTCTTGCAAGGGGCAACCTGAGGCATGTGAAAATTCTAAGGAATCCACGCAAATATATTTTGAATATAAAACAGAGATATTAATGACAAAACTGACTAAAAACCTGTTTCTTGTCAAGTATTACAGTATATTTTTCATTATAGCTAAATTTAGAGCAGTCTGTGTGGTTTTAAAAATTTCATCTGTAACGAGAATATCATGGGTAAACACAAGGATAATAAATACACATTGAAGTGAAGCATGGTGAAGTGGATGTGTTCTCATTAATACTACACTAAGTTTAAATAAATAGTCATTGGTTCAATTCACATGCCTTACATTATTACAATGGTGGACTATTTCTTGCAACTTCTTTATATATGTATATTTATAACAAATATGTTTATATATTTTTGTTTAAAAACTGAATAAGAAAAAGGGTTTTAAGTTTAATAATTTAGATTGTTTCTACAGTGGCAATAAATGAAATTTATCCAAGCAATCCTAAAGCACTAAAAGATCACTTCAGAACTTTTATGCAACTTTTTGAGGACACTGGTGAACCCACTCTCATTATCTATCTATGCCAACTGTTCCAAAAGGTTTCCAAAAAACAAGCAGAGGTAAATTATATTTTATTAAGAATTAATTGTTTAGGTATATATTGTATTCCTATCCAATTAGTTCCTACACCTTTGTATACAATATATATAATAGGGCTGTTACCGATTAATTTAAAATTAATTGTTAACTTTTGGAAAATTACCGAATAATTAATCGATAATTTTGATTAAAGCCGAAAATAATATGTATGACGTCATTAAACTGAAAATTTCAGGGGAAGTAACAAAACGGGCAATTGACCTTTTTTATTTAAATATTAGTGGTTCAATGATTTTAAATTTTGTTATTGTTAATTAAGTAAAAACAACGTTTAATTTTTTATATAATTTTCCTCATAAAACAGCTTATTTTAAAGTTTACAATTTAAAAATCATTTTTTTTTTAAATGGAAAATTTTGTACGTAAAAAAGCAAACTATTGTTAATTATTAATAATTGATTATTTATTAATATATTGATGATGTTATTCACAAAATTTTCATAAATTTTAATCGCTATTTTAAAATAATTTTAATCGATAAAAATTTTTACAGATTAATAGAGAAATTAATTGATAATTTCCGCAGCCCTAATATATATATATAAGTAGTAGATTTGTAAACTGTTATCACATTAAGAATTATTAACATTT
Source organism: Radix auricularia (assembly GCA_002072015.1). Classification (NCBI taxonomy): domain Eukaryota; kingdom Metazoa; phylum Mollusca; class Gastropoda; family Lymnaeidae; genus Radix; species Radix auricularia. Next base: position 1,053,887 of record MUZC01004563.1, on the reverse strand, counting down.
ATAATGATATTCTGCCATGTTATATTTTTATCAATATTTAGATTCCAATAGAAGTAGAAGGGTTCATTGCCATGTCAGGAAATAAAGTATTTTACCTGGATAGGAATAGTAGCAATTTAAATTTAAATGTTAGAAGTGGTATTCAAAGGTAACATACTATTTGTTATATTGTTGTTTACTGAAAATGTAATACTGAACTCAATAACAGAATTTAGTTTACATATTTTCTGTTTTTTTATAATACAGCTTTTCACAGTAAATGACATGGAAATTTTGCTGACTAAAGCAAGGGAAAGTATCAATTCTCAAGTCATGATTTTGCAAATTGTACAAGAGCTTAGCAAACGAAGACCAGAAGACATGGTTAGTCATTTAGATCTTTTACTGGACCCGACAGCATGGAGCCCCATGGTCAGCTATTTCATCACTGATATGTTGGTATCTTTGGCTTTGTATGAAAAGGTTAGTTAGTTAGTTTTTACATTGCAGTTCACTTTGCTTCTTATAGAATTTTAATGATGTTTAATATTTTGATAAATTTGGCTTCTATTTATGTTGAGGGGGCTTATGATGTTTCTGTTAAGGATTCTTCATTAGCCATATAATCTCCTCAGTGAATGAATCATGAACTGGGGTCTGGATGGCAGGGGGTAGTAGACATTTATGAGTAAAATACTTTTGACACAGCCATTGTTTTTTAAAAACTTGTTCCAATTCAGAAAGCAACAGATTAAAATTAGTTCAAAATTTTTGGTTCACATTTTTAATGTACTTTTTAATTATACAAACAAACATATTAAACTCTATGAACAATATGGTTACAGAAAGTGGCACCGAAAGTGCTGGACTATCTGTTCAACAACATCAGGACAAGCCAGGATAAATCTACTCTCCTGACATCTTTTAATGCACTCAGACTGATATGCTTCAAACACATGGACTTGATGAAGCCAAGAAGAGCAGAGTTGGATGCCATTAGTATAACAGATCCTGATGCTATTGGGCTCAAGAAGATGGTACTGGATATGATTGATGGCAAGAGGTGTGTTTTATTATAATTTTTTAGTTCATAAAAAAGTAAAAAGAAATATCAATTAACTATATTAATATTAACTCATCTATCAAGAATATTTTCTCCTGGATTCTAATAGACCTGGTCTCTGCAACAAACAATTCCTCTCATTTCATGCCTAACCCATTACATTTCTGTGGCAAGGCCTATCATTCAACAGAAATAGGCCAGTTCAATACTTTAATTCCGTTTGTCTCCTGAAAAATATCTATCATAGGCTTTGCAACAGGTTTTAAAATAAAACAATAAAAATCAAAAGCCAAGATATTTTGTCATGCCACCAGCTTTATTTATCTTATCATATCTGTTACAGTTGCTCCTTCTATACGGAAGATTATTGCATCATATGCTGATCTATGGTTTAAGTCTTGCATTTTTATTAGAGTTTTAAATGTTGGTAGAGTGTTGGTTTTCCTGTTTTCCTCAAGCAGCCCAATCCACATCCGAATTCCACGAACCCTTGAAAATATAATAAATTAATAAATATTATCTATTCACTATACAACTGATCGCGTTCAGACATGATAGTATTGATAGTACTTAATAATCGAAAAACTTTAATTGGCTTCCTTCGCATTATATAAAATATAGTTTATATTTTTAAAATTTCTCAATTTTATAAAAGCTCCGCTGGCCGTGTGGAGATAGTACAAGCTCGTGATGCCAGCGGTGTCGGGTTCCCAGTAGGGGGAAATAAAGTTTTTCTTTTCACACTCAATTATAACATACCACAAACACTTCAAGCAGTTATTTCTTCGTGTTCGTTTTTTTTTTCATTATTAATACATGTATTTAGTTACAGTCTTATATTTGCTGTTAACAATCATTTCATTTAAGGATGTTGGCTGGATAGGGCCCCCATTTGATTGCAGCCCAGGGCCCTGTGCAGTCTTAATCCGCCCCTGTTTATCCCTATGTCTGTCTGATTGCTGTATAAGATTATCTTTGTGTACTATTTCCAAGTTAGAATTAATTGCCTTAAGTATTATTACTACTTTACTCTTTGTTACCTCTAATAGAGAGGTTGGGAAACTTTATGTCTAAGAGAGCCATAAACACCACCTATTTTATTAAATTTTAAAAAGTAATTCTGTGAGTGCCATGCATATGTTTATAATTAAAAATTCTAGTAAATGTGTGCATTTTGTGTAAGGAGTCGTCAATAAATGACGTCACATGATTTTGGCCAGTTTGTCCCCTCTCCCCCCTTGTTACACTTTATCACAAAAACTTAGCCCCCCCCCCTTCAATATGACGTCAGAGTAGGGGGGCTACTCCAATAAAAGTCATATTTTTTCTTTCAAAATTAGCATGTCTCAAATCACTTTCATGTTATTTACGTATGTATTTAGTGTAAGGCTGCATTTTAACAGGCATGAAGCTATGTAAAACATAATTAAATTGAATCTGGAAGCTCTTTTAAGATTAAAGATGTGCTTAAATATTTGAATTTGAAACTTTTACAGCTGACATTGTAAACTCTTAGCTGAGTGTTGATATAGATATTAATGATGTTTAACAGTAATGGCTCATTTAAACTATACTAAAATTAACTTTTTAAAAATACTTTACTTAGTTCTGATGACATGGTAAAAAATTTGAAAAAACAAGAAGAGGAGCTGGCAAGCTTGGTTGGTAGAGTCAATGAGACAGAAGAGATTCTGACTGAAATCAAGGAGGATGTTTCTAAGCAAGGAGAGCAAATGAACAACATGAAAAATGAAGTGAAAGAACAAGGGCAGCGATTGGACAAGGTGGAAGTCACAGTGGAGGAAACAGTGGCTAAAGTGGAGGAAATTGATCAGAAGGTATACGGTAAAACTACATTTCTTAAGGCTGAAATAGAAATCAAGTAATGAAAATAGTTAAAATTTAACAAAATAAGCGTTTATAATAGAAGAAAAAATCCAAATGAAATAAAATAACTCTGATGACTAAAAAAAGTATGTAAATTTTTGACACAAAGTTTTATGCTGTGGTTATTTAAATGTATTCTTTGATTACACAATATCTGGTCTGTTCTTTTGAGAAGCTATCTTAGATCCTATATTAAATGTTCAACCACATGTCTAAATAACTAAATAAATCATTTTAAATTTTAAGTTATTGCTTCAGCTAGATTAGGGGAGAGGATTTTGTTTAATAGAGTTCTGTTTTTGGCTTACTCTTGTAAAATCCGGTCAAAAATCAAAGGTCATATAGGTGCAGATTTTGTTGTCATTCAGGGTAATATGCTCTAAAATAACACAAAAAAGTAGCCATTAGAATTGAAAATTAACTGCTTTAAATTTTTCAGCAACAAATACTTGACAAAACTAAATAAGGCAAACTAAAAATTTGATTCATAAAGATTTTCTAAAGGTCTAAAACAAAAAAATTAGCATATACTTTTTTAATTAAAAAAATATAGTCAATATTAATAATTATTTTAATTTTGCTTAGACTTTAAGCCATGCTCCTTTCTGGGCGAGAGATGTTTCTAAGCTACTAAACCCAACTTCTGATCATGATTGGCGCCTCTTGAGCAAGAGACTCATGTATAGTAATGATGACATCAGAGGCTGGGCACAACAAGCTGACCCCTGCATGGCTATGCTGAATGAATGGTAAGTTGTTGACTTGTTATAAAAATATATCTGAGCAATGAATTACATGAGAAGCTTTTAAAGTAATAACCATTTTGTTTTAAAAATCCGCTATATAAAAAAACAAACTGTTTTATCTTATGATCAACTTAATTATTTCAGGTATGCCACGCATAAAACAAGTGAAGCCACATTATCCATTTTTAGTCAGCTACAAGAAATGAACAGATTAGATGCAGCAATCATTGTGGAAAATGCTATGAAAAATGCTGGTAACACCAATTACATAGTTAGATAAATTAAAGAAACAAAAATTTACAAATTTTGATTTAAAAATTGTAAATCATTCCTTCAGATTTTTAATTATTTGCTACTGATCAGAAACTTAATCTTATATATAGTTTTTGCATGTTTTAACAGTTTATTAATTTAGGACAATATGTTGGGAGACTGCTTTTAAATTGCGTGAAGGAAATTATCATTCAAGATATGGTCAAATCATTAAACTTCAAGTCTAAGAATTCCTTGTTGCGCTTTTTTAAAAAAAAGGAATAAATCGTATAATGATTTTTATTTCTCAGAGGCTGTAGTAGAGGATGAAGCATTTGAATACACCACCCCACCCCCCATCTTTTTAAGTTATCAGTGGGGACACCAGGCTGAGGTCAAACTCTTAAAACAACATTTGGAAATGGCTGGTTATGAATGCTGGCTGGACATTGGTCAAATGGGTGGTGGTGACAAATTATTTGAAAAGATTGACTCTGGTATTAGAGCAGCCAAGGTCATCCTCAGCTGTGTCACCAGCAAGTATTCAAAATCTCCAAATTGTAATAGAGAGGTGAGTCATGTTTGTAACACACATTTGAATTACTGATTTGTTCATCCACATTATTTTCTGCTAAAATATTTATTGTTGTGAAATTCAAATCAATAGGGTTTTTAACAGTCAATTTAAATTTTTTTTCACATGTAATAATAGAAAGTACAAATTATATATGAAAAACTAGAATATGATAAAGTTATAAAATTTTACAATTTATAACTTTAAAACAAAACAAAAAATAATTTATCCAACATAATGTAAAAGTACTAATTGTTTTTTACACTGATTTTTACTTTTCTCCAGGTAAACTTGGCTGTGAGTCTGAACAAACCCATAATCCCATTGCTACTTGAGCAATGTACATGGCCACCTCCTGGATCAATGGGTCCAATATTCAGTGAATATTTATTTATTCGTTTCTTTCAACGTGCTGGAGAGGAGATGCCAGACCAAAGGTATTGGTCCAAAGACAAGTTTCAGGAGCTACTAATGCAGCTCAGTGTGGTGGGTGTGGTGCCTGAGGAACAAAAAATTCAGCCAGGTAAAACCAGGGACTAGTCAATCAATTAAATTTAAAATATGAACAAGGTGTTTGGGTGTGCATATGTTGAAGCTAATATTTACATGTTTGGGAAAAAACATTGACTAATGTTCTGAAAGAGAAGGCAAAAGATAGGATATTTTTCATTTATTAAAAATTGAGTCAAGTATGATTTTCTAACATATTTACTTAGTTTTGTTAAAAAAGAAATCATGTAGGTATTTTTATTCAACAAATAGAAATTATCTTAAATAAACAGAAACTTAAGAATCAGGTAAGATAGTGGCAATCAGAAAATATGCAAAAGATATGTTGTCATTGATTTTCAGAAAACAATAAGAAAGAAATTCAATTTTCCACAATAAAGAAATCTGCCTTTAGACCTAACCAATGAATTTATGTCTATGTGTATTTCAGAATACAAAAATTGGTGGATGCCTGTTGTACAAGAAATCAAAATAGACAAGAGTAAAACTTTCAATGGTGGGATAGTGTCTGAAACTGGCCAGTCAGAATTGGATAAGAAAGTAGGCCAATATCAAATGCTTATATAACTTAAGTATTCTTATATCCTACAACAATATAACTCCTAGTGGTAATCAAATGAATATTTAAAATCAATCATTTTAAATTATGTTTAAGCTTATGAGCCTAATGAATGATAATGTTTCTCTTCACATATGTTCAGGCAGCTGAATCTCCTGATGTGTTCATCTCCTACCAGTGGGGTAAACAGAAGAACATTATAAAACTCTATGAACGGCTGACAATTCTGGGTCTCACCTGCTGGTTGGACATCAAACAGATGGGAGGAGGGGATTCCCTGTATGATAAAATTGACAGGGGCCTGCGTGGCTGCCAGGTAGTGCTGTCTTGTGTCACACAGAAATATGCTCTCTCTGCCAACTGTAGACGAGAGGTCAGTTTGGCTGATGCACTAAAGAAACCTTTGATTCCACTTCTGTTGGAACAGATGACCTGGCCACCCTCTGGACCAATGAGTATGGTCATGACCCAGTTGCTGTATATCAATTTTTCTAAGGTTTGTATATTATATTTAGAAATATAAAACTTTTCCCAACAATTTTAGATTCAAATTTTGACATTGAAATACTTTTATAACATAGGCTGTTAGCTAATATATAGGAAAAAAATTAAACAAATATTAAAATCAATAGCAACGTTATTACTGCAGAACTTCATTTTTTATTATTGCACAGCAATATTGGAACCATTTTGAACTTTTTCCGCAGCTTCTGGTATCCTGGTTTAAAGGATTTACTTAAATTAATTTAATGTTCTTAAGCTTTATGTGGCTATTTATGTATAATCAATAACTTTGAAATAGTAACTCTGTTGTAAGTTTTGAAGCTGATTTAAAATGTTGATGACATGTTTTAGCATTTGAAATAGATACATTACTTATCTTTTCCAGGATGAGTCTGTTCAGATGAAATGGGAAGGACCAGAGTTTGATGAAATGCTGAAAAAGATTTATGAAAATATTCCCAGAGCACCAGTTACATCTCCAAACCAAAGTTTAAAATTACCAGGCAGTGTTAATGTGCATAAAGAAATGTCAGCTAAGGAAAAGCAACCCTCTCAGAATGGTTCAAAAAGTGATGGTGTAATTTCCCCCAATTTTGCCAAAACAGCCACTAGAGAAATGCCAACTCCTAAAGTAAAAATTATCTCCTCTTTGCTGAAACCACAATCTCTAAAGACACAGCAGACTTCTCCTAAAACAAACCTTGCTAAGACATCTTTAGCTCCAATAAAATCTTCAACTAAATTAGAGCAGAACCCTTCTGGAAATCCATTGGTATCTAAGGCCCCAAACTCACCACTTTTAACAGTATCCCCACAGCAATCTAATAGTGGTAAGAAATCACCACAGTTGAAACCAGTTACAGTGGTCAAGGGTTCTCCTTCGGCTAATGCTCAAAAATCAACTCTGACTGCAGCAAATAGAAATGTTCAGTTATCTCCATCTTCAAAGCCAATACTGAAACCTCTTTCACCTGATCATGTGACAACACCTCCATTGAACCAAAGTAGTGCAGCTAAACCCTTGAACAGATCTCAACAAACTAAAGGGATACCTCTAAATAATCGACCTGCCAGATTGCCTCCACTTGGTTCAGAACAGAACACTGACAAGAAAGAAAAGCAATCACTCTCATTACAGTCCTCAAGGAAAGTAGTGGACTCTCAGTTACAAGCTAGAAAAGCAACCAAATAGAATTATGTAATGATGTTATTTTTTCAAACTCAATTGTTTTTAAACATTTTTTTAGTCTTCGAGGTCGTAGGGGATTCTAATGTTTCCATTTGAACATTCTCGGGCTTAATAGAAACTGGCGGCGCCCATCCCTCTCCTGGACTTTTTTAGCGTTAGTCATTTCTCAACATTTTTATAGTGGCTTTTCGTAGGCTTGATCCCACGACCCTCAGCTTGTGAGGCGAGTGCACTATTGACTTCGCTACCCAGCCGCCAACTCAATTATATGAAGTGATTATGCTTTAGGCAGATGTTTCCAATATGTTTTTAAAAAAATATTTAAATGTTTTTAAATATTAAAATTTAAATTAAGTTTTAGATTGTTGAAATGAAGTAGGAACTTTGAGAATTGACTAGAGTAAACAAAGTATAGGATGTTAACTGTCCCTGTGTAGGCATTGTATGGTTAAATTATTTATACTATACATCATGAGATATTTTTTTATTTACTAGGCAAATGTATAATTATTTTTACTATTATTTTTGTTGGTTAAATATTTATAGCGACTGTTCTCAATCAACTCATTATTGATGATCAGAGTATGAATAGCAAAATTTGAAATAAAGAATAAAAAATGTCACTTCTATTTTGTATTTGACATTAAAAAAGTGCTCAAGTTTTAACAATATTAATCAAATTAGAAAGAAACACCTGATAAAAACTGTTACAAAGGGGCCGTCCATAAATGACGTCATGAGTTGTAGGCCGATTTTTCACTCTATCCTCCCGCTCCCCTCGTCACAAAAACTTAGACCCCCTCCATTCCAATATGATGTCACAAAACTTTACTGACTGACCGAGAATATCAGATCGATTGTTGACCTACGGCAGCGGAACTCACATTGTGATTCAGGGATATCCTGTCCAATAAGCTTTTGTAGCCTCTCCAAGATGACCCTGGTAAACATCTTACCAACAATACTTCGTGATATACCCCTGTAGTTTTTGCAATCGATCCTGTCTCCTTTTATATATTATTACTAGCAGACCCGGTCGTGCGTTGCAACGATCTCAGTAAAAATGACAATTTAAGAATCCTATGAGTGATATGTTTTAAAAACAATTATGACAGAAACCTACACTGAAGTGCGAAAAAAAGTCCAAGTTTCATGGCAAACAGATAAATAAAATAATAATTTAAAAGCTTTAAAAAAAAAACGACATTAAAGGGCTAGGCTCTAAAATAAGTGATACTTTGTACTCAAGCTATGTTTCTCAATATAGTGTAAAATTGCTTTGGAGAATTAAATTATTAACGTCATTACAAAAAAAATTTGGGGCCGCCTACCCGAAGGAATGAACATAAAGAGTTCAGTTTCCTAGAGTAATTATTTATAGACTCTTGAATTTTTATAAGCCAAAAAAAAACGACATTAAGGGCCCCAGGGCCCATTCACGACAAGATATAAAGCTTAAAACGATCTCAGTAAAAATGACTATTTAAGAATCCAATGCGTGATCTGTTTTAAAAACTACTATGCCAAAAACCTACACGGAAGTGTGCAAAAAAGTCCAAGTTTCCTAGCAAATGGATAAATAAATCTATATATATATAT
>MUZC01004563.1:1000449-1020844 GCA_002072015.1 Radix auricularia | reverse complement strand
TTGGGTTAGGTTTAGTGATAGTTTTTAGGGTTTTGGGTTAGGTTTAGTGATAGATTTTAGAGATTGTTTGAATGCACATATAGAATCGGAGGTTCAATGAAATGCGCAGTGAATACTTGTAACTCTTCAATTTTATAAACATCATTTTATAAACAATGTTACTAAGAATAGCAATCGATTGCGAATAGGGTTTTGAAATCTATTCGCAATCGATTGCGAATAGACGCTCCCTTATTAAAATTAAAAGTCACGTGCCATAGCAACAAGATGGCCGCCGATAGTGATGTCATGGTCCAGATTCCACATGTTTACCATAAATTTGACTATAAAATAACAAAGTGTCTGCTGCTGACAAAGTAAAGGCAGACAACTCATACTCATTGAGAACTGGCTAGTGCTACACATGTTGTAACACTAGCAACGATGGCAACATCCCTGTGAGTTGCCTGCTGTAATGACTGGTCGTAAATTTATGCACAATTTGTCATTTGGCATTTAAGGCATTTTAATTATGATAAAACTAAAACTAATACTTTAATACTAAACAATAGTTCTCATAATTAAATTTTAATTTTATGATTTATGTAGGTTGATTAATGATTAATGAATTTTAAACTTAATGCCAAACATTTTTAATTTAAAAAAATCGCTATTTGACATTGACATGGGCATGGGCTTTGCTAGACGAAGTGATAATTCCATTTCCCTGTTGGAAAATCCGGTATTGGGATCGAATCCCGCTCCAGTCCAGTTTTAAAAAGGTGTTTTTTTTGTGTAATCACAATGAATGCGCTGGTGACTGTATTTTTTAAATTTTTTTTTCTGAAAAGCAGATACGTTAATTAAAATACCTATATTCTATATGCAATTTTGTCGGTATTACTATTACTATTACTTGTATTTTTTGTTCGAAACCAAGTTTCTGAATCTGATAATACTAAGTAATATTGGGTAATTATGCAGTTTTTACACGTATATTATTTCACTGTGAAATTTATTTTTCTCGTGAGAACATTAGATTTTAATTTATTAAATACATTATTACATGTTGTATTTTAACAATAACAATGCTAATTTATAATTTGTATTAAGTTTAAAAGCATTTTTCGGCTCTCTATTATAATAATAATCCGGTCACAATACGTCCATTTTGTTTACAAAGGCCGGATTGCCAGTTGTTTTTACCCATACTAGTTTTTTTTTACTGAATTGAAGATTTAAAAAAAAAAGTATTATCTTTCTCTGTTATGTTCTTAAATTTAAACGAGAAATAAATATCTTAAAGACTATTTCATTTTTTCATTCGTTACTAGACTTTGATTTTTATTTCTTTTGTTTTTAAGTGAGAAAATTTCATTTGGCATCTTACTTTGACAATACGGTAAGTTTAGTAAGTAGGATGCTAGATAAACAAAATGGATGTATCCTACTACGATTATGTCGCTTCAAAAGCTGAAAAAAAAAGCCTTAGAAATTAATACAAATAACAAAGTAACGTTGTAATAGCTAAAATACAAGATAAAAGAATGTATTTAATAAATTAAAAAGATACAATTAAATTTCGTTGTGAAATAATATACGTGTAAAAACTGCAGGATTACCGTAATACTGATATGTTTACTAGTTCCAGATCATGATCTACAATCATAGACATTAAGACATATGAATATGACTCACGACAAAACTAACTATCCATTTTAAAAATGTACAAAAAAATTAATAACTCCTTTTCAACCTTTGGTTTTGACTTACAATTGTTAATTTTAACCAATATTGGTTAAATACATTTTTCACACGGCCAACTTTTATGAATGAATGAAACAACGAGAACAAAACAATAGTAATAGAGTGAAAATGAGGTTGAATGATGAATGGAATAGTTTCCAATGACAGGTCTGCACACAGTATATTTTATTATTCTACACCAGGGGTCTCCAAAATACAGCCCGCGGGACAGATGCGGCCCACGAGGCCCCCTCATCCAGCCCCTGGAGACCTTTTAATCTTCAAAAAATTTACTATTCTAACTTGTAGTTTACCACAAAACTTAGTAGTTAGGGTTAGTAGTCGGCCCCCAAAGTGCTGTAATATGCGGCCCTCCGGCAGAGAGAGTTTGGAGACTCCTGTTCTACACAAAATGAATTATTTGTTTTAGATTCCTGCAATTGTGTGCAAATCTTTGCTATCTAGAGCCTAGAGCATTTTCATTTACGGTATACTAAACTTAAATACTTGGCATCAGCATCACTTACACTTACACAAGTATAATTGCAAAATCGGCCGTTATAATCGGTAGACTGATATTAGATCTATTTAAATAATCTATTTAAATTATAAATTTAGATTTTAGAATTATTAAACATATAAATTAGCCAAGATCTATTAATAATTGATGCCGTATTATATGTGTCTAAAATATTAAGAAGAGTTTGTTAAGATATTATAGTTATAATTATAGCAACTATGACTAGTCGTAGCAGAAGATGCGTATGTGATGTCGTAATGCTAGCAACATACCCCTGAATCGTCTGCTGTTACGACATGTTGTAGCAGCAGTTTCCTGGCTAGCGCTAAGACATGTCATAACGCTAGCAACATCCATAAAAAAACAACTGTTTTTAAAATCAGACTTCAAGTCCCAGCAAATATCGTTGTTTGTTTATATTATTAAACCATAATTGGCCACATAATTTTATTTCTTTTCCAGCCTAAGACCAAACTAACTTTTCATGGGTAATCCTGCAGTTTCTATGCGTATATTATTTCACAGCGAAAATTTAATGTTGCCATTAGAAATTACATTTTAAAATTAATTAAATGCTTTATCATATGCTGGATGCTTATTTTTTCTATTACAGCGCTATTTTTAGCGCATTTTCGAGAAGTCGAATGCGCTATTGCACCCGTTTTGTCCGTCCGTCCGTCTGTCATCACCCTAGATCTCAGCATCCATAAGTCCTAGACCCATGATGTATATATGTTTTTTGTATGTCCTGACCTGCCATTTGTGCATCAACACTCAGTTACTCGATCCGTTAAAAAACCCCGTTAAAACTACCAAAAAACATTGCGAATCGAGAGATAACACTGGCGCAGGCAACGGCCGCCATTGCCGGAAGTCTTAGTATTATCAAAAGTATTAGTTTTTTTTTTTTGTTGACGTCATTAGAATATGTGTAAAAGTTTAGAGAGTTTTAAGTCATCATTTGTGGTGACTTCAATCAAGATCTTAGCGGCCCAGGGGCAGAAATTGAAAACTTTTTCGAAACAAGCTTCAACATTCAACTACTTTCACCAAGATTGGCAACTACGATCTATCAAACAACAATTGACGGAGTATTTGGGCGATTAGCTGATTACAATTTAGAATGTTTCATTTATGAGTCCTATTTCAGTGACCACAAACCACTTGTAGTTAGATTAAAGAGAAAATAAAAAAAATTTTAATGTAAAGAAATGACTTTTAAATAAAAAATTTTCAGGTATATTCATTACACAAGAAAATTCATAAAAATATGTCTAAAATCTAAACACAATTACTGATAACTACATAATGCTGATATCTAACATAAGTACTGATACATAATACGAAAATGCGCTAACACGTCCTGAGTTCCAAAAGGGACCAGGCTTAACATGATTTTTTAATTTTAAGTCTTATTAATTTCTAAGGCAATTGTTTGGTTCCATATGATAGATTATCATGAAACGGTACATTCATTGTGTTATCTAGCACGCGGCTGGCCAGATATTTTTTTTACTCAGACCGACCCTTGTTAAAATAAATTTACTGACTGAAGATGTTTTCATAAAAGTATTATTCATCTATTTTAATGTTCTTAGAAAATAAATAAATATTTTAGAGACAATTTAATATTTTATTTCATAAAAAGATGTTTGATTCTAATTTGGTTTGTTTTTAGGTCAAAAAATTTCATTTGGCATCTTACTGTGACAACCAGGAAAGTAGGGTACTAGATAAACAAAATGGATGTATCCTACTCCGATTATGTTGCTTCAATGGCCGAAAAAAAGCTTAGAAATTATTAAGACTTACAAATCACCATAGCTGAAATAAAACAAATTATTTTAAACATATAATAATGCATTTAATAAATTAAAAATGTAAGTTCTCACAAAAAAATTAAATTTTGCGGTCCAAAAACTGTAGAAACTGCAGGATAACCCTATTCATGTTAGTAAGCTAAATCCTAATCAGATGCAGAGGCATCACCTAACCGTAAAGTCATTCACTATAAATTATTCCTGAGTCTCCCCCCACCCCCTGCCATTAATTAAATAAAATTATTACTTAAAAAAAAAGAAAATAAGCCTTTAAGTTTAAGGTAAGTTTTAAAAAAAATGAAAATGATAAACAATATATTTTTTGTAAATGAATTTCATGTGAAAGTTTTTTGACAATATTAATGGTTGTTAAATAATGACACTTAGGGGGACCCTACAATACATAGACGACTTCAAGTACCTAGGGGGACAGGGTTCACACATTTGTGACAAAAAAGTGGGAAGGGTTTTTAAGTTTAAGCTGTTCATGGTAAGTTTTAAAAAATGTTTGATGATGACAAACCATATCTTTTGTAAATGTATTTCTTCTAAATGTTTGACTATTAAACAGTTGTTAAATAACAACACTTAGGGGCCAAATATAAAATGACGTCAATTCCCGGGGGGGGGGGGGGGTGGTTGGGGGGTATTACACATATGTGACGAGGGGGGAGATGTTTAAGAAACAGTGACGTCCAGGGCTGGCCTTAGCCTTAGGAATTGCAGTGCTCTATGCGGCTTAGTATGTGAAATGGATTGTTCGAGGCCCAGTCTGGGTAGGGATAATGAATTAATAAGGATAATAAGAGAAAATTAAGATAGGCGGGGCCTTTGAAAGTATGGGACCCATTGCGTTCGCATAGGTTTGCAGTGGACTAGACCGGCCCTGATGATGTCACGTCAAAAACATTCAACTTTAAAAAATGAAAAAGCTCAACTTTAAATAAAAAATTTTTTTTTAAAGTTTAAACTAAATTTTGAGTAAAATTTAAATGAAGTTATTTGAAATGTAATTAAAACTTGAAAATCCAAAGTTAAAAAATTCATGTTATAAAAACCATTATACCATTTTGTCTATTGTTACTATTAGAGGCTAAACAGAAATTTTTTAGTGTTAGCAGCCGCATTTTACTTATAACCCATTTACCTTGGCAGGGAACTTGTGTTCCAGTAACCTTATTATACCAATCCCAGGTTCAATTATACTAGGCTTAATTATAACAAGCTTTTCAATGCATCATATTACTGTCATATTATTATTGTTCATGGAAAAGAACTAACCAAAACTAAAGATGCAAAATACTTAGGAGTCACAATAAATGAGAAACTATCATGGAATCCCAATGTCAATGAAGTTGTTAAAAAATCAAACAAATCCTTAGGCTTTATTAAAAGAAATTTTTGCAAATGAAATAGAGATATAAAGCTAAAATGTTACCTCAACTTGGTGAGACCTGTACTAGAATATGCATCTTCTGTATAGGACCCATCCATCAACAAAAACATTGATAATCTAGAACAAAGTTTTTAAAAAAGCTACCAGATTCATTACTGGAGAATATTCAAAACTGACAAAAGTAACATCTTTAGTTAAATCATTAAATCTTGAATTTAAATTTAATCGTTAACTTTAGAAAAAATTAAATATTAATTAATTTCAATTAAAGCCAAAAATTAAAATTTGTGATGTCATAAGTAACCCTTATTAAACGTTCTTGTTGAAACTCTGAATAACACTGGAATGTCTCCTATATATGTCATCTTTTAATCAACTACGCAAAGAGAAACGTATTATGACATTATTTGGTTCAAGTGATGAGCGAATCTAATCGATACTAATAAAAGGGAAAGCCCTGACTGACTGACTCGTTCATCACTAATTCTCCAACTTCCCATAAAGGTAGAAGCATGAAACTTTGGGAAGTTGTTGGGTACCCCTTATGTCAAGATCAATTCCCCCCCCCCCTCAACACTTTTCCCTCAGATTTCAATCTGGATCTTGACATATGTGCGGATATTGGCCAAGATATATGAACCCATCTAAAAATATATGCAGAAAAATTCACTAACAAAAAGAACCCTTTGTCTTACATTAAAATTATATATATTTGAATTACTCATATATCTATATAATATATGTTTAATATGTGTATGTACTCACAGAATTTCTTAGAATACGTAGAATGCAAGGCGAAACCAAGAATTCTTTTTCTATTTGCAGTTCAATCCAGATTATAGGAGCATCTCTTCTTTTCCCACATGATTCACCACCTTGGATTTTAATACAATAAGGATGATATAAAAAGGAACATTAAAAAGTGCATATTCTAAATAGGCGTCTGGCAACATCCTTTCAAAATGTCTGAAAAAATTATTGTAAGCATATAGTTTTTTTTAATTTTCAAATACATGTACTATCATAATATTCATAATATAGATATTAATCATAAGAAAATACTTTTAAAAATATTTATTTATATTTTGTTGTGTTTGCAGTCAACACTGTCAGCTAAAAATTGCAGATCTTGTTTTAAATTGAATCAAGTACACACATATTTAAATTATGCAAGATCTAGTTGGTAGTTTTGACTGCTAAAAAGAAAGCATATCAAATGACCAAGAAATTCAGATATCTAAAGCCAGCAGCTTCATTATTCTCAAGAATATGAAAGAATGGGGAAAAGACATTTGAATAACTCATACCTCTAAGGATTGTCTTAACTGGAAATTATGAACTAAAAATAAGGCTCAACTAGGCAATATTCATATAATGACCAAGGCTGGTGTGGTTAAGAGTGTGTGGGATGTAGTGTATTGGGTGACATTTGACATAAACATACTCCATTTGCAAGAATTTTTAATGCTTACTTAAATTACAGTAATTTTATTTTTGGTCATTCCTTTAAAATTGTGTGACTATATTTTTTGGCCTTTTTTTTCAGTTTAAAGTTTGTCAGCTGACATTAGCTGATGAGGATTCACTTCTTGATAAAGCTCTTTTAAAGGAAATTATAAACCTGGGATTCAAAATAGAAGATTTTGATCCACTATTTATAATAGGAAATAATATTTCTTATTCAGCTTACACAAAGCTTGGTGAACTTTTAAACCAGAATTTGCTTTCTAAGTCAAAGAATAAATTTAGTTATCATTCTGAATATGAGTCTAAAAACGACTATACACTTGAGAGGAAACTATCACCCACAAAGCAAGATGATTATATTCCGTCAACTCTTGATGACTCCTTTGATATCCTGTCAGACAAAGACGATACCAGTAACTTTGAAGATGAATTAATCTCTCAGTTAAGTAGGTTAAATGTCACAAGTATGGAGGTGGATGAAAATGATACAACTCTGTTAAAAAATGAAAATAAAAAAGCAAAACTGACAACCTCACCTGACCCTGTTAGCTCTTGCTCTTCTCAAAAAGAAAAGAATAAAGAACAACACTCCATCTCTAAAACTTGTTCAGAAGACATGTATTCTCCAAAAGAAGTCTCAGAGAATGACATTTTCCATTCAAAAGACCAACTAAAAGAAATAAAAGAAAAAAGTGAGGGAGTCGAGGGAAGTTTTAACGCTAATGTGAAAACAAAAATAGCTACAAATAGTTTAGTTAAAAAGTTGGCAAGAGATGAGCCAGAGAGAAAGTTGCAAAGATCAGTTAGTGAAAATTCAAATGCCCAACATAAAGAAAACAAAGACTGCTCAAACAATAGTCCATTCTCCTGTCAGGAAAAAGAGGGTAAAGTTATTATTAATAAAGTCGATGTGAATGAAAGAAAAGATGTTGGTAGAGATACAAATATTAAAGAAAAAATAGAAAGCTCTATGGGTGAGGTGTTAGCTGTAGAGGGAGATGTGTCTGTAAAAATAAAACAACCAAGCAAACAAAAAGATACATTTGAGAAACAAGACATCCTAGACTCTCATGTGGTCACATTGGAACAATCTCCTTTGTTGAAAAATGAAGCTAATAAATTAGTTGAAGCAAAGAAGGACATTAAAGAAAAAGAAGGTTACTTAGTTATTGATGCTGATAGAACAAGCACATTTGAGGATAATCCACATTTAAAAGGGTCCTTAAAATTTAAGGAAGCAGACCTTAGTGTGTCAGAAGTTCCTATAGATTCAAGTGAAGATGACTGTGAAGATGGGACTTCTGCTATATGCTCATCAAAATTTTCTCATCAGAGTATTGAAAGCCACAAAGCACAAACTGAATCAGTAGTTTTTAGATGGAAAAAAATGAAATACTTAGCAGCACTAAAGTATTTTAAAGGTTCTAATTTGTCTGAATACTCATCAGAAAGAGGAAATGAATTTGAAATAACATTGAATAAAACATCTGACCATATTTTAATCTCTAAGATCAAGGAATTTGTTTTGGAGGAAATTCCAGTTAGCAGTCAAGAAAGAGCACTAGCTGCCAAGAAAACTGTGTCAGAGAAATACAATCTTGTTGATGTTTCGATAAATGAAAAATCATTGTTTATATGTGGACCTAAAAAAGCTGTTCAATCAGCAAAAAAATCTTTCCTTTTGGAGCTTGGAAACCAGGATGACATTAATATGTGGAAAAATAGCGACTCAGCAACTAATGATGATGGAGTTGTTGCAAGTGCTCGAAGTGCAGAAGAAGATGATTTAAAAAGAAATGAAACCAAAACATTGATGAGCAGGGATAAAGGTACTAATTGGGAGCATGAGAAATATAATGCTGCTGTTGACTGCACATCCAACATGAAGAACGAGACATTTAAAAAAGGTGAAGCAGGAGATCAAAAGTTTTTTGATCGTGGAGCTACACCAAGGCACTTTGATGAAAAGGGACAACCATATCATCTAGGGTCCAAAACTCATCTAAGAGTTTATGTGCGAAAGGAAAACATTACCAAGCTTGATGTAGATATGATTGTAAATGCTGCTAATCGAAATCTACGACATCTTGGCGGCGTTGCTAATGCAATAGCTTCAGCAGCTGGTTATGTATTAAAGAATGAGTGCAATGCTTATATTACTACTAATGGACCTCTTGATGTCACTGATGTATTTGTTTCCACTGGTGGACTTCTAAAAGCAAAATATGTGATGCATGCAGTAGGACCAAAGTGGGGTGATTATTCAGATTCAGATAAAGTCATATGTTTAAGAGATTTGCGTAGAACTGTTGTCAGATGTCTGGTTGAAGCATCAAGATTACAGAAAGTATCCATCGCCTTGGCATCTATTAGTGCTGGTAAGTTTTTTGCTTTTATTTTACATCTCATAGCCCTTAGATACATTTTAAGATGTTGGTATTTAAATAAAAGCTGATATAACTATTTTAAAAAACCCATCAAACAATTCGAATTCAAAATAAAATGTGTTGCTTAAGGTTATAAAAAATGTTTATAATTAAAAAATTGTATATCAAAGAATCAAACTAAGTTCCTTGTTTTTAGTCTGAAAGTAACCAATTGGATTTTTTAAAATTAAAAGATGGAAAGTGACCTTTTTAAATGACATCTCACTTTGATAAGATAGAGGGGTGGTAGTGACAGGAATCTGTGACTATGTTTGATAAGAATATCTAAAGTTTGAGACATATTAATAATATTTTTAACAAAAGGGGAAAATTGTGGTCACCAAAATAATGTGAAATCATTTATTTGAAATTATTACTAAAGTTTTACAGCTATTTGGTTTATAAAGTTAAAAATAATTGCCAGATTCGTAAAATTTGATTTTTTTTTTTGGTATATTCCCAATAGCAATCTTTAAAGTACCCCGAGAATCATGTGCTCATTGCTACATGGAAGCTGTTAAGCATTTTGATTACTTTGCTGGAAACTTGGATGTTATCCCTGTCAAAAACATCTTATTTGTTGATATTGATGATCATATGGTGAATATCATCCAAGAGAAGTTTATAAATGAATGGAATGAACCAATTAATTTCAAGACTGCTGAGGAAGATTTTAAATTTGCACAAAAGCACCTCTCCAAAAAACCTCATGTTATACATGGTAGTTCTGCTGTTAAAAATAAAGATAAATACCAATCATCCTCAGGGATTAAATTACTTGCTGAAACCAGTCTAGCTGATAACCAAGCATCTGTTTCAAATACAATGAGCTATCGAGTTAACTCAATACAAATCAGCATTGTTACAAAACCAGCCACTGTTTACAGATCACCTATTGTGGTTGTTGGAAAACTATTTGATGATTTAACTGGATTGAAAAAAATGAATGTAAATGATTCAGCTAAAGCTATTTCTGATTTGCCAAAGCAAAAAGGAGCATTTCAGTATTTTTCACTTTCAAAACCTGATGGAAGTAAGAAAACTTTAATATGTCGATTGTATCCAAACCCTGACAACCCAGATAATGTTACCAAAGCATTTGAAAACATGGAAAATGCTGGAGAAATTCACAAATCAAATACAGTGGTTTTTACAAGTGCAATCTTTTATGCAAGTTGGTGAATTTTATAACTTTTTACATTTACTTTTGAATCAAATATTTCTAGTGCAATTTAAGATAGTAGAAAACCTCTATAATCTAGAGATTAAATGATTGGGGGTTAATATCCTTCTTCAACCTGCATTATCTGATCTAGGAACTACAATCAATAATCAAGAAAATTAATATATTAATTTAAATTATTTCAACTATTCTTTCACCTCAAATTTTGAACCTTTGAGCATGATTATCATATTTCAATTTGCCTAAAAATGAACACTAATAATGTTTATTTTCATTAATATTTTCAGAACCAAAAAAAACACCAGATCACATTAAAATTATTTCAAGATTTACACAGCTGGTTTTTGATTTTGCTACAGCAACTTCTAAACATAATTCAGCCATAAAAACTATTTTAATTTCAACTAGTGCAGATTTCATTCCCCATGTCATCAAAATATTTGACTCAAGGAAAGTAGAGAAGATTTTGCCAGGGAAAGCAGTAAGAGGTCAGTTTCATTTAATTTTCTAGTACACCAAAGTTGAGAGATGAATTATGTATCATTTTAAATAGAATCTGTACTTAAGAATAAAAAGTAAATACATTTAAATTTCATTACATGAAGCTCCAGTGTAAAGATATTGCAGAGTAAGAAATTAGTATGATTTAATGTTGTGTAGCTATAGGCATACATTTATACATGCTGCTGGTGGTTTTTTAAATTTAGGCATTAATTTTTTCTTATTGTGTCCAAAAAAAAGTTGTTATAGTTATATGAATGCAGCATGCACCTAGTATCAATGTGGCCCATGACTACATCTCATTATGTCCATATCCATATTAATTGGTTATTTTAAATTAATGAGCTGTATATATATTTCAAACTCTATAAGTAACATTTTAATTTTTCCGACTACTGCAGGGTCATTTATTATATTGGTGTCTAAATCCCCTTATATCAAAGTGATTACTTGTTTCAAGGTGTCGCTGAGTTTTAAAAAATATATCTTAGAACTCAATGTGTTAGAGATAACGAGGTCACTAAACCAATTTTATTCTGTCTGTAAAAGAGGGTCAGTTTATGCAAATCACACATTTATCTAATACACAAGCTGAGTTAATTCATTACCTATCATGTAACATTTATTATTAATTGTGTGTACAAAATCTACACATTTTCAATGCATCTTCATTGAAAATATTACTCAAACTGCACAGATTGGAAACAAATAATCTATTTTAATCAGTGATTTTGGCTTTTACATAAGGAAATATGTTGCAGTGCTGTCTGCACTTAGACATTTAAATTCTAAATTGAGACATTTTAAAGAAAATAATAAAAATTTATAGAAACAAGATGACCCAGCGCGTAGCATACGCTGCAGACTTGCTCATCATAGATAATGCAAAGAAAGGTGGGGGGTGAGAGAATGGACACAAACAGCAGCAGGAAGTAATGAAAAAAAAAGCGAGTAAACGTGGTGACATGTGCACAGCTGTTGTTTTTACCTGCCCTCCACCCTTTACTACCTTCCCTTGCCAACCATTAACTGTGATTTTCTGAATCTAGGGTTAGTCATGTTCGAAAGAAATGGGGAAAAGAACAGGCAGAAAAAAACATTTAATTTTGTTTTAAAATTGTTCCATCTGTGAATTGAACCCAGGACTTTCCCTTTGCAAGGAAGACATGATAATCACTACATTACGAATCATGTTATTCTGTGAAGGAACAATGCAAATGAACGCAAGAAGCATTGTTGCCACAACCCCCCTTCCCCCCACCTTTTTTTTCTTTTCATCCCACACCTGTTGCCCACTGCAATCTTTCGATCCCAGCAGGGGCCATTTGTCATGCTTATTTGCACATGGTCATTTACTTGCATTATATATAAGGATGTAAGCAACTGGTCATTCTTCTCACATGTGTAAGGTTGTAAAGCTTTCATGAAAATATTAACAGTAATGACTAAAAATTAGGGCTGCGAAAATTACCGATTAATTTCTCGATTAATCGGTAATTTTTTTTACTGCTTACAGTTATTTTAATCGATAAAATAGTGATTAAAATTAAATAAAATGATTTTTTTTTTCGATTTTTAATAAATAATTAATTATTAATAATTAATAATACTTTTGTTTTTTTTACTTAAAAATTTCTCCATTTAAAAAGAATGAATCGAAAATGTTCACTTTAAAATAACCTGTTTTATATGGACAGTGATAACATTGTTTTTACTTAATTAACAATAACAAAATTTTAAATTCATTGACATTATATTGAACTACTTATAGTTATATTTAAAAATATCTCCTAACAATATTATTTTTTTAAAATTAAATTTAATTAAATACTTAAGTAATGGGCATTTTTTTTTAAAACGCCCTTAAAAAGGCACAAAATTTGAAGGAAAACAACATAGTGAAAAGAAGTAATTATGAGGTCTTTAAAAAAATAATAACTAGGAATAAAAAGATTATTTTATGTTTTTGTTAATCATCAAACAATTTCTATACAGCTGTATTACTTTTATAATTTAACATCAATTTGAAATTGTCATCCAAAGTCCTAAACTTAAATACGTGATTTAACTTATTTTTATTCCTAAGTCTTAAAAATAACCCAATTCAATAAAACAAAAAAGTCAATTGCCTGTTTTTATTACTTCCCTTGAAATTTTCAGTTTAATGACATCATAATCTTTATTTTTAGCTTTAACAAAATTATCGATTAATTATTCGGTAATTTTTCAAAAGTTAACGATTAAATTTAATTTAATCGATAACAGCCCTACTAAAAATAAAATTGGTAATTATAATTCTGCGATAATAATAGAACAAATGTGACAAATTTGAGCTATGTAAAGAAGTATTAGAGTAAAGAGTTACAAACAAATATAGGGATCAAAGTGAAGTAATTAATTATCTAATTTTCTTTTTTCATTGTTGTAACTCACAGCTGAAAGTTCCAATGATCAGTATTTGGGACATGATGAACCAGCAGCTGTTTATCAAAGAAACACAGGTGCTTATCAAAGAATATCTGGTAACTACCAAGGAACACAAGGTAGCTACCCAGGAACACAAGGTGGCTACCCAAGAACACAAACTGGCTACCCAGAAAAACAAGGTGGCTATTCAGGAGCACCAGGTGGCTTCCCAGTAGCACAAGTTGGCTTTCCAGGAGCACAAGGTGGCTATCCAAGTGCATCAGGACACTGTCAAGGAGCACACGGTGCCTACCCAGTAGCCCAAGGTGGCTACTCAGGAGCACAAGGTGGCTATCCAAGTGCATCAGGACACTATCCAGGAGCACAAGGTGACTACCCAGTAGCACAAGGTGGCTACTCAGGAGCACAAGGTGGCTACTCAGGAGCACAAGGTGGCTATCCAAGTGCATCAGGACACTATCAAGGAGCATCAGGTGGTTATAATTTATGATAGTCAGCTTATTGTGTTTGATAAAAATTTAACAGGATAATTGTATACTTTTTTTTTTTTTAAAAGATGCACCGGAATATTTGAAATATAAAAGATTTCTAACCAAATCAAATTAAATAAAAGTCAAGTACTTATAAGCATAGAATGTAAATCTTTTAATTTTTTTCTGCATTGCAGATATGGGCTCCCCAGTAGACTCACAGGACAGCTGTCCTTTGTGTTTAGAAAGTATAAATATTCAATCACTCAAATGCTGTCAAGCATTGTTATGTTCTACTTGTCTTGGCAAAGTTTCCTTTTGCCCATTTTGTAGATTTCAATTTAAAATTTTAATAGGCAAACAACCACCAAATGGCGTCATGAGCTATTCTTATTCATCAAAAGATGTTGATGGCTATGAGAGAAAAGGAAGCATAGTGATTACCTATTACATTCCTGCTGGATTGCAAACAGTAAGTTGCTGATTATTTTGAATGCACAACACACTTTATGTTTGTTGAAAGTTGAAGAAATTCTTTAATTTAATGGAAAAAAACAACAACTCTGCTTTTGCTAATCATTCAAGTTGTCAATCTGAAATGCCTGTTAGGTAATTTATCTTGTCACTAACAGTGCAGTTTCATAAAACTAACATTGGTTTAATTGAGGGGCATCCACCGATCATCGCCTGCGTCTGCAACACCTCCAATGGCATAGGCCACCTTTAGACCTTCCTATCCTGGGCAAGCCTCTCCAGAATCTTCCAGTCATGGCCAATTCTCTTGATGTCTGCTTCTAATACTCGGCGCCAAGTGTTTCTTGGCTGTGCCTCTTTTTAGCGCATTTTCGAGAAGTCGAATGCGCTATTGCACCCGTTTTGTCCGTCCGTCCGTCCGTCCGTCATCACCCTTGATCTCAGCATCCATAAGTCCTAGACCCATGAGGTATATATGTTTTTTGTATGTCCTGACCTGCCATTTGTGCATCAACACTCAGTTACTCGATCCGTTAAAAAACCCTGTTAAAACTACCAAAAAATATTTCGAATCGAGAGGTAACACTAGCGCAGGGAACGGCCGCCATTGCCGGAAGTCGAATGCATAATTCTTCAAGCATTGAAGAGTGGTGCGAAAGGGTGCAAAAGAATTAGTTGTTTTTTTTTAGTTGACGTCATTAGAATATGTGTAAAAGTTTAGAGAGTTTTACGTCATCATTTGTGGTGACTTGTAGTTAGATTAAAGAGAAAATAAATTTTTTTAAAATGTAAAGAAATGACTTTTAAATTAAAAAAATGTCAGGTATATTCATTACACAAGAAAATTCATAAAAATATGTTTAAAATATAAACACAATTACTGATAACTACATAATTCTGATATCTAACATAAGTACTGATACATAATACGAAAATGCGCTAACACGTCCTGAATTCCAATAGGGACCAGGCTTAACATGATTTTTTCACTTATCCTGGGGACTCCATTTCAGGGCTTGCCTTGTTGTATTGGAAGCAGGTTTTCTTTAGTGTAAGACGTATCAACCTCCACTGCTTCTGGAAAATCTCTTCTTTTATTGGCTTCTGCTTTGTCCACTGCCACAGTTCACAGCTGCTGATTTTGTCCGGCCAGTGAATTCTGAGAATCCTTCATAGACAGTTGTTAATGAAGGACTGGATTCTGGTCAGGTTTACGGCCGTTGTTCTTCACGTCTCAGATCCATATAGCAGCACAGATTTCACCAGAGCATACAATATCCTTACTTTTAACTTGCTGCTTAGGTTTCTGGAGACCCAAACATTCTTGAGTTGTTGGATAGCTGCTCTTGGCTTTCCAATCCTTATTTTGACATCACCCTCTGTACCACCTTCTTTATCTACCACGCTGTCTAGGAAAAACAAAACTGTCAATCTCCTCGAATGCTTCTCCTTCAAGCATAATGAGTGATGGACTTTACCCTTCCCTTTTTGTATGTAATGGTACCTGGAATTATTTTTTGGAATAACTGACTCTATTTCCCATTTCTTCATCTTAGGGGCAATCCATATGTTTGGTTTGCAGGGGGGGGGGGGTCTTCAAATAAAAGAATTTTGTGCATGTATGCATACAGGGAATGGGGTAGGGGGGTCTCAGCTAAATTCCTACGTACCCACAAATTTAATTTGCATAATACTTAGCCTAGTAACCTAAATCTCTTAGGCTACACACTGTATTCGAGACAAACTGAGTCAAGACTGATATGCAATAATGTTTTATAATTTAATGCAAACAAAATTTTGAACTTTTAATTACTAAGAAGTAATTAATATTTGATTCAGGTCAAATGTTCACACATTGCTAAAATATATCCATCTGATTTATATTTCCATTTCTTAAAATTAGTAGTAGTTTCTCTTTACCCCACCCACTGGTACCTCAGCCATTATAATTACATAATGGGATGGCGATTTCACTGCTTATTCTTCTATTTAATCAGTGTAATTTTAGCCGTCCATGAATGACTTCACAGGATTTTGGCCAATTTACCCCCCCCTCCCTCTCCCCTTTCCCCCTCATCACACTGCGTTACAAAAACTTAGACCCCCAACAATATGACTTATCAAAGCTGTGACCCCCCTACCATAAATGCAGTATTTTCTAATTGAAAATTAGCATGTTTCAAATTACTTTTTTTGCAATTTAAATCTGTATTTAGTATAAGTCTGCACTTAAATATTGTAACACATGTGAAGCCATTGAAAAGGTATTAATAACTTGTAAGCAATAAAATATTTAAGAGGAACTTTTATATAAAGTAGCTCATTTCAATGTGATGTTACAATTCTTAAACACACTTTCCCCTCATCTCATGTCATCACAAGTGATCCCGCTNTATATATATATATATATATATATAAATAGGCGCCTGGCATCATTAATGGATGGCCCCTTTACACAGTGTTAAAGACAATAAAATTTGAATGCTCAATTTTTTTTAAAGGATTATTTAAACCAAAATCCAGGGCTTATTAAAAATCTTTCTCCAATTGTTGTTAACAGTACAGAATCATCCTATTCAAATGTGGGTCCTCTTATCGTCCCATAGGTGTCATGTTACTGGCTGTATTACGTAGCTCCACTTTAGGGTTCATATAATTGAAAAAAAGAAAAATTAGGTTGCATATAATATATATTTGTTTGTATCACAAAAAATATTTTGAAAAAACTTTCTTTATTCCAAAGGAGAAGTTTCAACATCCATCACCTGGACAGTACTACAAGTCAATAACTAGAACTGCCTACCTTCCAGCAACTGATGATGGCTATAGAGCGTTGGCCCTCTTGAGAGTTGCATTTCACAGGCGTTTAATTTTCACTATAGATGTCTCACATACAACAAATAATGAAGGGATTGTTTGGAACATTCACCACAAAACAAGCCCTAATTCTTCTGAGTACGTGAATGAAATTTTAGATATTAATTTTTTTAAGCATTTGTTAATAAAAAATATTTTCAGTTGATGAGACATTCAAATTTGAATGAAGATTTATTAAAATTTGAAATGTGTATGCTTACATTAGTGCAAAACCTGCTGTAATTTATTTACTTTCTATTTGTAGGCATGGTTACCCAGATCCACATTATCTGATAAACTTGATGTTTGAGTTGAGGCAAAATGGAGTGACCGAGTCTTCAATGACTCAGGAGGAGAAAATATTAGTTGATGAAATCAGGACCAGTTTTATGCGGAACACCCAAGTATAAAGCATTAATTTGATAAAAAGAATTTTCAAGTTCATCATTTACATGGAAAGGATTATTTAGAAATAAAAAAGCATGTGAATCTGGTAGTATAAAAATTTTATAAAACTATTTTAATAAAAATATATTTAGATTGTTCCCATATTAAATGGATTTGATTGTTAAAAATAGTATGTAACTGAAAGGGATTTGAAAAATAAATTATTATTTTGTTTTGCTAAGATATAAAGATGACAGAAATTATCAAATTAGTTGTAGTTGTTAGCTTTGTAAGTAAGTTATATTATTAATTTTAATGTTGTCCATTGTAAATGTACAGGCTTATAAAAGAATAATTATTGTTTTAAAATCAATATTACATTAAAATAAAATATTTAAATAATATTCCAGAATAAAACTATTAGTATGTTATATATTATTGAACATTTCTTTCTCATAAATATTTAATTTAAACACTTAGTAAATTTGAAAAATAACTTCTTAGCTTTAATTTCTATATAGAGAATTTAGTATAATCAGTTACATAAATTTCAGTATTTTTCATTAATAATGTTTATTTTCCCTATAATTAATGGATATTTTAATTATAAACACAATTATATCAAATAGCAATAGAAGTTTTTTTGTTTTTTTTTTGGGTTGGGGGGATTATTTAGAATTAGCGGATTTGCAGCATCTATGAGCAAATCATTATTGATGTATTGTCCGTGAAAATTTTTTTTGGTAGGACAATTTTATTCCGTCTTCAATTATAAAATTTTTTGTCTACATGATTTTGCATTAAATCTATTTAGATAAATGAAAAAAACGTATCAACAAAAATTATAACTGGTTTTAGTTGTTTGAAAATGATTTTTTTCAAAACTCTTAAGGCTTAAGGCAAAATGATTTTTTTCAAAACTCTTAATTAAGGCATGTTTACAAATAACTATGAATATACTCTATCAAAAGAAATTAAAGTTAATTTGAAATGTGTGGGATATCTAAGTAATGTAATTTTATAATGTCTATCAGCTTTCAAGATAGTATCAAGTTTCATAATAACCTATTTTATCATTTCCATTAAGAATCAAAAGATTTTTGTCCATGATAAAACACATTTAATGTGAGATAAGTTGCTACTTTAATTTAAAAAATAATGATCAAATTTGAAACAATGAAAAAGTAAGCTAGTATTATGCCTGAATTAAAATCTGAAGATTTTGTGAAAATGGATTTTACGGATAAAGTCTCAAGCCTTGTTTCATTGTTTACTAAAGGTTTAAATTTGCAGTTGTTTTGCTGTTCTTTCTGCGTTTAGTAAATTTATATATGGATGGCATATTATTCAATATGGAATCTGTAAATGTATATTTAAACAATTAATTAATTAAAAATCTGAAAAATCCTAAGAGAAAATAAATACATTTATAAAGAAATATGTAATGCTAAAAAGAAATATATATCATATGTATACAATTAGGAATTTAAACAAAAACATTTAGTTAAATAGTCATAGTTTTAAAAGGTTTGTAAATCACGTAATAATGTATATTTTATGCAGATTTTTATGATCATCTGAAATCAGTAGAAATTGGAAATATGGGAATCTTTATTGATTGATTATTTTCTCTATTAAAATTTTGTATTACACATTTAGTTGATTTGTCTGAATTGTTTTTTTTTAAAAATTAATATATTTGAAGCCATGAAATCATTATTTCAAAACATTCAGGCTATTTCACTTAACTGGTACTCTGTTCCAACAATATAAGCACTTAAAACTTAAATGGGGGCCTTTTCTATGAAATTATTTTAATAATTGTCATACTAAAAAATTAAGAAGTGTATATTTTTAAAATGATTAATATTAGAAATGTTGGAAAAAAACAACAAATATTTAAAAAAGTTTCTTACTAAAGCCAAATTTTATTGCACTTTCGTTAGCATCCAGGTTTATGTTAGAATAATTTCGTGTATAATTTTATAGCTTATTTCAATTATTTTTAAGCGCCATCCACGTAATATATACACAAAAAATGTTATTTTTCATAACTATGATTCATGTTTGTTATCTGCCACTACTATAAATGTGAACTATACTGCACATGATATGTATTATTTATTTCAACAACATACTAAGTCTAAAGCTTTGATGAAATTTATGATTACTGGGTGCAGAAAGCTTGGAGGAGTCCAGAAAAAGAAAATTAACTATATCAAATCAGACGCGGACTTACACATACGATATGAGATCAGATAAAGTGAGATTGATTTTGTCGCACTGTTGCCCTAACAGAATCTCCAGCGATCCTGTAACCTGTCATTGACGAGCAGTATGCAGAATACCACGTTGGTGTCAAGGTTTCACGCTTCTATTTGCTGTTTTAAAACAACTACTCAGCAATGATTGCCAGAGCGAATTTGCGGTGTTACGTCACAAAATTTGGGAGCCATGGAATTACCGCGACTTGACCGATCTTTATAATGGAACAAATGAATAAACGAGCAAACTTAGTTTAATCAGTATGAAGTGATTTTTTTTTCTTTATTAATACGTAACTGTGTAGCACTGATTTGTTTGGTGGAGTGATAGGAAAAGTTTTTTAAAAAATTCAAACGACCATTAAAAAATTTGTATAAATTTTATTTTTAAGGGTTGTTCAGTTAAGGGGCCGTCCTTAAATGACGTAAATGACGCCACGCTCCTAAGGGGGGGGGGTCACACTTTTGTGACGAGGGGG
>MUZC01004563.1:988143-1000229 GCA_002072015.1 Radix auricularia | reverse complement strand
TGAATCTATTTGATACAAATATAAACGTTTTAAGTTTGATATAATTATTGGATTGGTTTTTTGAAGTTTTTTGGTCAAACGCCCCTGGCCATTCTAGATAAAATGATACATGTGCCCATTTAAAATTAGTCAAAGTATTTATTAACTTTATTGAATGCATCGAATTTTTGACATCGCAATTCGAGAGGAGCACAAAACAAATTTTCTTCTGAGCTCAGTTTTTAAGGCATTAATTTTAAATATGAAAGAAATGTTACTTGATACAGTCAAGTCATGTGGATTAAGCTTATTGTTACTCGTGTCAATATAAATGAAAGTAGGGTGGATTTAGGTGTCTTCGTATAGTACGTAGGTAAGAAATCTACATAGTTGGCAATAGTTGTTAAATTTAACAAATGCATTTTCTGGAAGGAACCGGTGCAATAGTGGGCATATGTTCAAAGCGTACACGTACACATGACGTATTTTAATATAACTAGTGGATTGTAGTGGATGTTATATTCCCAAGTGAGTCTGCATTAGCCTACCCCCCAAAATTCTCTTTTGATCCCAAATGAGGTAATTTACCCTTGTTCGCAGACCTCTTTCTTACGGGATGCTCGTCAGTCTATTTTGGGATTTTAATAAAATACATTTTAAACATTTTTTAAATATTTTTTTTAAAACAAAGAAGTTAACCGTGATGATTAATAGTCAATGTTTAATTTGTATAAATTAAAATAAAGTATAATTTAAGGATCACAGTTCGTTTTTTTGAAGGCTGGTTAATGACGTTTTTAATAAACGGACCAGTTCAAAAGGATACCTAAAAATTAAAATTATGAAAGTTTATGTTAACATTATGGTTAACCCAAAACTTTAGGAAGTTGAAGAGTATACATCCGCAATGGTAACATGCATAAATATTAATTTAAAATTATCATTTACTTGAGACCGTGGGCCCAAACTATTGTTTTCTAATTTTTAAAACTGTCTTATCCATAATTCTCCTATTTTCCGTGTAGGTAGGAGCATGAAACTTTAGGAAGTTGTTGAGCAAATTCTCCCGATGATAATTGGTGAATAATAATCTTAAAAATCACACTGATGTGGGGCCGGGGCCCAAAAACATTTTTTCCTTTTATTGGCTATATAAAAATGAAAATCACTAATTGTCCTATTCCTCTATTAGCTAGAGGCATGAAACTTTAGGAAGTTGTTGAATGCACTTCCGCGATTGGTAACAGGCGAAAATATTATTTAAAATTTTGCTTACTGGGGGCCAGGACCCTAATTTAGTTTCTTATATTACAAATTCACTCATGACTAATTTTTCTAATTCCCGAGTAGGTAGAAGCAAGTAACTTTGAAAGTTGTTGTGTACACTTTCACGATGATAACAGGCTAAAAAATATTTAAATTATCAATTACTGGGCTGTTGGCACAAGTGTTAAAAGACATTCCAGAAAATGATATTTTATTATCTAAAACTTGGCAAAGTCGTAAGTTTGCTGTTGAAAAAAAAATAAAGATAAAAATATAGGGCTGCGGAAATTAACGACTAATTTCTCAATTAGGCTGTAAAATTTTAAAGCTATTAAATTATTTTTAACGATTAATCAAAACATCACTTACAAATTATTTATTGGATGTCAAAAAGTAAAAAAAAAATATTAAAAAATAGCTGCCGAAAAATGATAAATTTCCTAACAACACGAACATTTTGGTTTCAAAATATTAACTGAAGAATGTTCAAAATTTCGATTAGGTTCGCCTACTATGGGTATAAAACTTCGCCTATTTATTAAACCAAATGAAAACTGTATTAACCTCATGGCAGTAATGGAGTCTGACTCAGAGACAGAAAATGACAACAGTTCTTCTGATGAATTACTACGTTACAAAATGGAGATGAAAATTTCTGAATCCATTAACACTCTACAACTACAATGGTGAAAACTGAAGGAACACCTATATCCGATAATATCATTCCTTGCCAAGATCGTTTTGTGCATACCCGTTACCCCATCTCCATGTGAATGATTGTTCAGCTCGGCTGGTTATATTTTCAATTAGACCTGCTCATCAATTGAACCAAACAATGTCAATGTCAACACACTTGTCACTTCTCTTTTTGCGTAATTGGTTAAAAGATGACATATAAGAGACATTCCAGTGTTATTTAAATTTTCAAGAAGAAGGTTTATAAGTGTTATTTATGACAAACATTTTTTATTTTTGGCTTTAATCGAAAATAACGATTAATTCATCGCTAATTTTTCAAAAGTTTACACTTAAATAAAAATTTCACCTCTAACAGATAGCTACCACAGATAATGAAATTCACAATGGTATCTAATTTGTGACCTCCACCTCATATTTCCATCAAATCTTTAATGTTACTTAGTTTAGTGGTGCTTTAAATTATGCCATGGGGTGGTGCAGAGCAGGGAGATTTTCACGAATCACAGTAGTTTGGGTTACGATTTAAGACAAGCAATCAATTTATATAATAAAGTACAACTCTTTATTTTAGTTATGCTGGAGTTGTCCACATCATCAATGCGAACCTTTCTAAGCCTCAATGCTGGGAGTCAAATCACACTTTTCAGAATTTAATTCAATTTTAAGTATTTGGTCTTAAAAATGTTTTAATTATTTGTATAGGTACATACGTACACTAGATTTGACCCATTGCGTAGCATACACCGCAGACTTGCTCATAGATATAATTATGCAAAGAAAGGGGGAAAGAACGGGCACAAACAGCAGCACGAAGAATAAATGGGAACAATGTGAGTGAACGTTGGGGGACCGTAGACGCATTTTAGCTCTCCCCCCACCCCAGCCTCCAGCTAGCGAGGGTTATTCGTCATACTTATTTGCTTGTGTCTTGTGCTTGTCCAAATTTATAATGAATTATCTATAAAGGTTTTTAAAAAAAATAAAAATAAATTGATCTCCCCAAAATGATAAAAAAATTAAACTAAATACATAAACTCCAAACAGACTCTTTTGTCATGTTTAACTATAATAAAACAAAATCCTTTGAATGGCTCAACGGCTCATTAATTGTTCTTTAAAAACAATTCTTCCATTTCAAATTTAAACTATTTTAAACTTTGTGTTTTTAAGAAAATACACCCACCTCAAAAATATCAAATTCCATACATTCTATCGGGGATTTCCAGAAAAATAAAACATAGGCGCCACAGGGAAGAAAATATCGTGCTGGGAACTGTTAAGTTTTCAGTTTCAATCACAACACCTCAAGAGCAGTTTGTCTTAACTAGAAATGAAACTAAATCTAAATTTCTACAGTGTGATCATAATTGTTTAATACCATTAAGGTAATTGACAATGTCGTGAAACATATTAGTCAGTTACCAGTGATACATTTAAATATTTATTTAAAACAATTTTATGTTAGTATTTAGCTTACCCGCACGGCTAAATTTTAAATTGCTCATCAACATGGTTTAAATGTGAATACTTAGATTTTAACAACACTTACTTATAGGGATGTGACGGAGCTGATGAAAATCCGCATCCGTCGGATTCGGATTTGGCAAATATAAATCCGTCGGATTCGAATGCGGATGCGGATTTGGTCAAATCTTGGCTAAAAAATGGAGCATACCAAGGTGTCAGTCTCGTGCCCCACATAACAAGAAGGATTTTTTATCACAAAAATAAGTAATTAAAAAACTGCATATTGCAGTTTAAAAAGATAAACTAAATAAATGAATTTCATTCCACCAAAGTAATTTGAACCTAAATTTTAAAAAAACGCTTAAAATCAAGTAAAGAGGTAAAACAATTTGACAAACAACATTTATCGAAATTAAAAACTAAGTTCTTAAAATTGGAGAGTTATGGGAGCATTCAACAAAATTGAAGATACTGTTTATTGTCCCATTCACATGAAGCCTCAGTACTTGAAATTAATTAATGGCAGATTAAACTTCAAGAACACCAGTTTCTCTGCATTGTCTGGCAGTAGTCTGAAAACAATTTCGTGAGAGGGATGTATCTAAAATACGTTCATGATTAAATACGACATCTAATCTATGGACAGCTTAGTAAGGGTTTAGGAGTTTAGTTTTATCTGTTTTTTTTAATTTCGGGTTTTCGAAAGCCTCTAGGTTTTTAAATTTTAGTTACGATTTCTACGACCGTGTTTCATCTAAAAACGGTAATTTTTCAAATTCGAATCCAACGGATTTAAAAAAAAAAAACCCAGTCGTATTCGAATTTGCTCAAAAAAACGTCGAAGTTCGAATGTCGTCGGATTCGAATTCGAATTTCGTCACATCCCTACTTACTTACACCATAAAAAATGGCGGATTTATTTGTAGAGGTGAGGAGGCTAAGCTGTTATTTTCAGGAAGATCTTGATATTATAGGCTACTTATAACCCCCCTCGCCCCTCCATTTTTATATTAAATGACTTTTCGCAATCATTACCGATGTCGTATGTCAATGATTTACATACTTCTTACACACAAGGTTATCTCATAGAGAGACGTCACTGGTGGGGGTGCGGGGAGGGTTGTGCGGACCGAATCGGTTGACACCATCACAAGGGGTTACACCAAATTTAAAAAATCTTATGTTTTCGTTATTTGGCACTAACAGACTCAGATGAGGTCTATTGGCTATTGGGTAAGTCTTGAGGGGTGACACCATGAACTACCACACTCAGGTGACACCAGCCCTATTCACGCTTCTGACCTCAAAATTATAATAACAATTCTAATCGGCCTTGACAAAGAAAAGACAGTTATCTAATTGTTTTTAATAATGTAATCTATACGGATAAAAGCGAAAGTCCGGACTGACTGACTCAATGACTCACTGATTCATCATCAATTCTCCAACTTCCCATGTAGGTAGAAGCATTAAACTTTGGGAAGTTGCTGGGTACCCTCTCACGGCGAAAATTGGTGAAAATGAATTTTAAAAATCTCGCTCATGTGGGGCTGGGGGCCAAATTTTTAGGATCTATAAAAATTGAAAATCACCAATTTTCCTATTTCCCATGTAGGTAGAAGCTTGAAACTTTGGAAATTTTTTGAGTACACGCTCCCGGCGAAAATTGGCAAAAAATGTTAAAACTCCCTCTCATAGGGGGCCGCGGGCCCAAATATAGTTTTTCTTATATTAAAAACCGACTCCTCACTAAATATCCAATTTTCTGTGTAGGTAGGAGCATGAAATTTTTGGAAGTTAATGGGTAACCTCTCACGACGAAAATTGGCGAAAAAGAATTTTTAAAAATCTCGCTCATGTGGGGCCGGGGCACCAAAAACATTTTTCCTTATATGGGCTTTATAAAAATTGAAAATAACAAATTTTCCCATTTCCCGTGTAGGTAGAAGCATGAAACTTTGGAAATTTTTTGAATACATGTTTCCGACGATAATTTGAAGAAAAAAAAAGTTAAATTTCACACTCATGGGGCCGGGGCCCCAAAAACGTTTTTTTTCCTTATATGAGCTTATACAAATTGAAAATCCCTAATTCTCCTATTTCCCGTACATGCTTTTATTAGTGTAGATGATAAATTTCAATTCTAAGTTTGTAAGATCACTCTAATAAAATTGTATTTTCATGTAAGGAAAATGTTAGTATTTTCACACACACAAACACACACACACACACACACACACACACACACAAACACACACACACACACACACGCACGCACGCACGCACACACACACACACACACACAAATATATATTAAAACCAGGATTTGACCGGATTAATATAGTGAAATGTGACCGAACCCGGAGATGGAGACGGATTTGTTAACATGGAGGGATTCCGGATTTGCAAGAACCGGAGCAATTATAAATATGTATATGTATATTTTATGGGTCTATGTGCCTGCCTGATTTATGAATTGAAATTCCGTCGGAACCGAAGCTGAAATTGTAAACATGGCCGGATTCCGAATTATCCGAAGGGGAGATCCATTATAACCCAAATTAAAACTGCAAGAAAAGACACTAAACACGACTAAACAGTTGTAAAGCGTAGGACGCAATAATTGCCTGTAAAGAAAGGGCGTCTGCAATGTATAAAGACGTAGTTATTTATATCCATATACATGTATGTATGAATTTGTGTATGTATGTATTTTATGTATGTATTTTGTGTACATTATGTGTGTATGTTTGTACGCATGAATGTATGTATGAATGTATAAATGTATGTATGTATCTATGCATTGATGCATGGATGAATGTATGCATACATGCATGCCTGCATGTATCTATGTATGTGTATGTATGTTTATATTTCTTTTTATGATATTTGAAAGATACATTTTGCAATACTAGTTATTAGGATGAAAGTATTGATGATTGTAAGTTAAGGCTGTGTGTTTATAATCAGTTGTTGTGTGTTTTGTTTGTAGTCATAGAAATAATCTGACACATTATTATTGTAGCATATATAAATCAATGCTGACAGATATGTAAATTTAAAAACAAGAGGCCAATGTTTAGTAAATTTTTAAATATTATATTTTTATAGTGGACAAAAAAAAGTTTCTGTAAAGTTATTAAAGGTTTAACTTAATATTTTTTATTATTCGTGAAGCGTCAATAAGTTTTGCGTAACCCACTGCGATAAGCTCAAGGAGTCAACCCATCGGGACTAAACCAATAAAACTCCACCCCTCCTTGTGAGGTCAACCGTGTTTTTGAATGCTCAGGCGGCCGCCACGTTCGGGGAAGGGGGGCGGGGTCCTCAGCCTAGCTAATAGGGGCCATGGCGGCATTAAGTGTTTTGAGATTTTCCTAGGGAGATCTATGAAGAGCCTTATTATCAGGGCTTTAAACTTTCTTCCACATGTTGGTTCATTGGACGTTAAAATTAATTCATTAACATGGGGATTCCAATATAATTTTCATTTATTATTACCCAGACGTGCAGGCCTAAGGTATACAATGATCACGCAGTGACACACTTCCCTTATCAGTTTATTGTATTGGGCACACACTTCCAAATATTTCACACACTTTCCAGGAAAGGAGAATCCTGAGGTGGTAATTTTTCCGTTTTCATTTTGATCACAACGGCAATGTACCCGTTTTTCTCATTACAAAATTATATGAATCAATCTAAATACCGTTGAATACGCTAAACTATATAACTTAACCATATGCGAAATCAAACAAAACTGTAAGTATTTTAGGTTTAGTTCTGCATTTCGTAATTATTGATATGAGTTTAGATTGATTAGAGTACTAGTTTTTAGGCCCAGAGTCAAATTTATTCTTTATAGGTGGGCTAATTTTTATCATTATTCTCTATTTTCAAATAAGAAATGGCACTGTTTATACAATATCTATTTCAAAGCGAAGTCCATCATTAGAAGCAAACAAGAAAATATTTCGAAGACAAAAGGATTTCAACATAGTCATATCAATGGTAAATTTTATATCATCAATTTGAATAAACTTTTGCTGCCAGGATCAAAGATAGTACCAATAAATTTCATTGTGAGTATTAGCCACAGCCACAAAACTAGAGCTCCCATCAACAAGCAAGCTCAACATTTTACATATTTTAAAAGGGACTAAGATTTATTAAGGTCCTATACATGAAAAAATAAAAATTAAGGCATAACCATCGTTTGCCTATATGTTCATTGATTGGTCTATGACAAGCTGCTAGAGTTGAAACTTCTCACATTTTTACTTATTGCCATGCTTTGTGTAAAGGGTGATAGCTAGAGATATCATTAGATCGTTGACATCACATTGTATTAAGTTTATTCATTGTTAATCAAAACCCAAATGCCATGTTTTATGTGACAATTGCAACTTGTAGTAGTAGGAGTGCACATAGTTAATAGAGCAGGACAATGAATGGCTGCACTTAATTTATACCTTTCAAGCCTTGTTTAATTTCTAAAAAACGTTAAAAAAAACATATTATCAAAATTTTGGATGTAGCGTTGTAGATAAGTTTAGTGTCCCCCAGAGCGGTAAACTCATGTTATGACCCCACCCCTACTTTTTTTTTATTTTCTGCCATGCTTATTATTGTTATGTTATTCCATTAGTATTGAAAGACAATTTTAAAAAATAATTTATTGAGCAGATTTCTCATTAAATTTAAAAAAAATGTGTGGAAAATGTTCGTACCTGGTCTTCAAAGCTGCAAATATGTCAAATATTTAATTAAAATACATTTTACCTTCCGCATCAATCTCCATAATTGATTTATACGTCTTTAATCTCATTAGATAATCTTGTAGCATTTGGTAATTATAGCATCTCAACCATCTCTAGAAAGTTACATCTATTCAGTGAAGTGTCATTATCTTTTGGTGACGAAACGTTAAATTTTGCTTTGCAAGACAAAATGGGATATCAAGCAACTTGTGCAATAGACTATATTGTTATTTTTCTCCATCAAGTACAATACTGCAAACTTTTTATATGCATTTATTTTGTGTAGCCTAAATCATGCTGCGAAAGTTTTTCACGTGTCTCATGATTTTGAAACTTTGGCTCAGTTTCCACTTTTCATCAAATGCATTAAGGGGCCGTCCATAAATGACGTTATGCAAATTTGGCCTACCCCTCCCCCCTTGTAACACGCCACCGCAAAAAGTTAGACCCCATCCAATTTTACATAACAAAGCTTTATCGCCGCCCCCTCGCCTCCCAATAAAACATATTTTCTATTTGAAAATGAGCATGTTTCAAATCATCTTTTTGCCATTTAAGTAATTAATTAGTGTAGACCTGAATAACTAATAACATAATATGCATGAAGCGATGTAAAATGTTGTTAAATAAATTGTAAGCAAACAAATATTTAAGTGACGTCACAATTATTAAATTGCCCCCTCCCCGTCATCACACTTCGTCACAAATATGTGAACCGCTCCCCCAGGTGCGTGACGTCAATTATGGACATCCCCTTACTAATATGGATGTTGTTCAAGCAGACCCAAACAACCGTCTGCAGCAAAAACAGTAAAGTTCTTGACTTGCGATTAAAAAAAACCCTCCATGACTGCAGCATTTCTCACCATTGGAATGATCATTTCATTAAATAATAGTTTTGTGAGTCGGCGTACGTACACCTCATTTATATTTAGCATCTTGCCCTGTCACTACACTAAATGACCCGTCCTTTGCCCGAAAAGATGTCTACCTTATTTTAATAATTTTATACCGAAAATTATCTGGTTCTGGATGCTCGACTTTCTTCATTTCAAGAAAAATTCGCATTTCACTCAGACAAGCCGTAAACTGCAGATCATTTTCCCCCCTTGACAACCAACGCACTTAGCTGTGCTTGGAAAAAACGTTAACAGGGTAAGGGTAAACCTGACAGGACGTAACAAAACTGTGAGCGTTTCTGCAAAGAGCCTTTTTCAACGGAACCTAATATACAAATAATACGGATATAAAAAATAAAATCTTCGCTGCGGTGAAATCCAAAGAGTCAATAAAAGTAAAGCTGAAAGAGAGCAGAGCGAGCCTATATAGGAAAGGAGAGAGTGGGTGGGGCAAAACGACTAGGTTGTCAAAGCAAACATAACACTCATTCCATGTGGCGTAAGGGTCCCATACTCTATTCTCCAGACTGACTGAGCAGAACCAGACCATGATAATTGTCCACAACCTCATCAATCAGCGTTTCAAACTGGCAATCATTTAATTCTTGGGTAACAATAAAGTAGAATGCCCTAACCAAGCTGCTCCCCACACATATGACTGAGCACAAAACGCCTCCTGAAGTAGAATGCAATGAAAGCTTATGATGCGTCTATATCCATGCTCACATGGAAGAGCAACAACACAATTCCTATGTTTTCCCCACCATGCACCATCAGTTCACACCAAAACAAGTTTGTCTATAGGTAGATTTTTTTCTTTAGCGAACTCAGCGAAGGGCTCAAATAAATCCTGCCCTCTTGTGGTGCTTTCATAGACAAAGCAGCAACATACATTTAAACCACGGTTTGAAATCACGCTGAATTGGGATAAATTACTTACGTCTGTTGACTTATCCAGAGCGATAAAAAATGGTTCCGCATTTATGTAATTCACTTGTATTGCCTCAATGGGGCGTCGTGATGCTATGATCGTGAACAATTCTTAACAACAGAGGCTTGTCTTTTTTCTGTATATTAGACACTACCCAGAGCCCGCTTTACCCACAAAGGCAAGTTCCTCTGTCCATTCTAGCTGAATAGTTCGATACTGACAGTCTTTCTTTCCTTTAGCCATCTTGTAAAAAAAAAATATTCTAAAATTAAATAGCTCACAGAGCGATTAAAACTAAAGTTTGCTTCCTGCTCCGACGACAATCTGTCGTGCGGACCCTTTTGCTCATGCACACATCGTCCTCTATTTTCGAAAGCAATGTAAGGCAGCACCACTTGAACAATGTAATTTTGCCACTTTTTCACAGAAATTACTGCGATCACTTTGATTCCAAATTCTAAATCTAAGCCCTGACCTTGATTATTCCCCGCGCCTATGTATATTTCATGAACTCTAGCACTTAATACAACTCCCTAAAACACGCGCACGCACACACACACACACACGAACGCACGCACACACACACAAAAAAAGACAACATTGGTCATAAGTACATAACCTTATTTATTATTTTCCTTTTTGAATAGCTGAGAGATGTACAAATATTCTTGACAGTTTTGAGGTCACCTGTTGGTTGATCAATCACTTTCAATCCAAATAATGATTTTTTTTTTGTGTGGACGAGATCTGTTTGAAAATCGCTCCAATAGATTTAATTCACTACCCATTCCAGTCTTAAGAACTTATAAATGTCTTAAGTCTCCAGATGGTTCAATGGGTCCATTTCAGATTCTGATGTCTTAAACTAATAAGTAAAATTCGATTCGTTACTTAGATGCAAAATTCCACAATTTCAACTGTTTTCAAATTAGTTGCAATTATTTTGCAATAAAATGTCATACTCTACTAAACACATATTCTTTGGGCCTGAGAATTACTCTCTTAAGGCCTTGGCTATTACTTGGGCAATCTGCTCCATCTGTTGGGCAGGGCCATACAACATTGTCTGAACGTAGGACTCCCCTGCCCCCCTAACCTCCCCGGCAATGTCAAGCACGGGACATAACGTCAACAAGTGTGTGATCGTCTCAGAGGCTTGGCTGCAATGGCGGCAGTTGAAGTCCCTGTTGTGATCTAGCCTGTTAAAGTACGATTTGGTTGGGCAATGCTCGGTGCGCATTTGGGTCACCAAACTCTGTTCCCTTCGTTGTCTGATCTGCTAGGCCTGGGCATGTTAGCGAACACCCCTCTGGCTGTAGCTCCATCTTCCCACTCCTGGTACCATTTTTCCCTAAAGTGGTCCTTAAGCCAGGTCTTTGCCCCAAGGTATGTGACTGGGACATCTGGTTGGGGTTGGGCTGCTCCAGCTTTTGCCAGCGAGTCTGCTATCTCATTGCCTTCTACATTCACGTGGCTAGGGATCCATTGAACTGTGACCTTGCCACCAAGTCTCTCGAGTCTGCCCACATCTTCCAAAATGGAGTCGACTAGGTGGGTGCTACGTTTCTCAGATAGCAGGACTTCGAGCGCTGATCTCGAGTCACAAAACAAGACCGTGTCGAGATCTACTAGTCCCGACCCTTGCAGTGTTAAGTGCACACTTTCCAGGGCCCTGTGTATAGCTTGAAGCTCCGCATCGTAGTTCGATGCTGTGGTCCCACAGGGTCCTGAAAGTTCCTCTTTTGGTGGCCCTCCTAATGGGTATAGGATGAGCGCACCATATCCTGCAGTTCCTTCACTCCGGCTGGCAGACCCATCCGTGTACACCTTCACTGGGGTTTCTGCGAACCCTTCGATTGTCTCAAGGGCAGCCGCTTTCTGTACATATTCAGGGCTGCGCTTCGTTACTGCCGTGTCAGTCATCGACAAATGTATTGTGGGACGTGTCATTTCCGCATGAGGCGGTTTAATTGGGACGCTAATTGTTCTGTGTCTATTTTGTGGAGGTTGAACAGTCCTATCAAGCTCTAGTACTTGATGCATGAACGAGGACCGTTTCAACCTCCCACGTCCGTCCCAATTATG